>JAOBRB020393400.1:0-30755 GCA_027575285.2 Zoanthus pulchellus | reverse complement strand
CGACTGTTTTTTGTAAAATTTAAGGACTTTTGAGGCCTCAAATATTGGAAACTGAAATTTATGGACTTTCATGGTTTATGAGGACCTGGACGAACCCTGTTTATAGGAGCCACAGTCAAATAGAGATTTTACTTTTCATTTTATTTTGGTCCATACACTTGTTTAAGTTTCAGTTTTGTACAAAAGAATAACTTGTTTATTGTTGCTTAGAAACAAGAATGTCTTTACTTACTAACTTTCAAGCCTTTAGGCTAATAAGAATATATTCACAACTTTTGCTTTTGTTGCAGTTAAAAATGTACGTTTGAACATTAATTTTATTTGCTGGAAGTAAAATACAACAAATGAGTACGTAGTCCGCATGTTTAATAAGTTTCCGAAGTTAAAAAAATAATTAATATTTACCAGATTATGAATATGGCTTAAAAATATTTTTCTTGTTTTAAGTTCGAAAAAGTAAATTTTTGATGCCAACTAGTACAGTACATAACATGTGTGCCAGCACTAAGTACTTGCAGCCACTGGAATGGGTGCTATACTAGATCAAATGGTATGGCGAGTCTCTGAAAAAGCGGAAGATGTTTTTCTAATAAAAACTAACTACAAGAATGCTTAGAAGAGCTAAATTCTTCTTTTTTAAAACAACTCAAAATCTAATCTAAAAACCTTCCAAATGATAACATCTTTACTGATTTGTCTCGTCTAATGTTTGGCTTGTTTCTAGAAACTAGTATCGGGTCTTGGCCTTTTCCTTCCAACACATCATTGAAGATTGTTTCAAAATATATTCGACTCCTACTCGATTCTAGGAAAAGTCAAAAAGCCATTAAATGTTTAACTTGTTCCTAGAAAATGCAGACAGGACTGTTTATCCTTCTCTATCAATACAATTTTGAAGATTGTTTTCAAAATATATTCGATTCATAGTCGATTCTAGGAAAAAAATCAAACTGCCACCAAATGTTTAACTTGTTCCTAGAAAATACTGACAGGGCTTATCTTCCTCTACCAACACACCCTTGAAAATTGTTTTGGTTATTCGATTTATATTTTAGATTTTTGATCTTTTTCTGCAAACACATTCTCGAAGAATATATATTCGTACGAAACATTGGTTTATGCCCCGAGCGGGAATCGAACCCACGTTTCCCTGTATTCTAGTCAGGAGTGCTAACCACAACACGATCAGGGACCACCACGCTGGCAACGCAGCAGTTTAATTAGTTAAGTTGGATAGCTTGAGGATTCCCGGGCCCAATTTTTCTTGAGTGAAATGCTAATGTGCCAAACACCACTGTGAAGTATTTCTATTCGATATTAGGCTCAGATCAACTGAATAATACCAAATACGAGAGAACATGAAACAACAGACAGCTTCGGCCCTATATAAACATAATCATAAACATATGAATGTTGTTCTTTGAAATGGAATAAACAATAAATACGCCAATAATAAAGAATGATAATAAAGAATAGATACACCATATACCGATTTTTCGTACGAGTGTATTCATTCTTTATTCCATTCCACTGAACAACATACATGTGTTTACATTCTTGAAGATTGTTTCATAATATATGCAATTCATAACTAATTCTTTGAAAAACACAAACATCAAATACTTGATTTTTTCCTAGAAACTAGTATTAGGTCTTTTGGCACCAACTAATCCTTGAAGATTACTCAAAAATATATTTGATCCTACTTGATTTTAGAAAAGTATAGACATTAGATGTTTGATTTATTGCACAAAAATAGAGGCAGGTCTTCAAGATTGTTTTATACATTCAATTCATAAACAAATTCTAGAATCTAGTGTCAGATCTTCATCTTTCCATACAAGTTCATCCTTTTAAGATTGTTTTATAATATATATTCGATTTACACGTATAGTTCTAGGAAAAACATCAAATGTTTGATTTATTCGATTCCTATTTTCTAGACATCATTGTGTCTTTTTGCTTTTATATTTCACTCTTAATTTTATAACGTTCGTATTTACTGAAACGTTTGAGTTACCTTCGCTGGAGTCTTTGCCCACAAATTCGGATTAAACAGTATGTAGTCAAGTAGAGTTCCCAGTAAGGCTTCTGCACCCGATGTTTCAAGCAAGCATCTGTTGCGTGAAAAAAAATCAATACCAACAAGAAAATTTAGATTCTAGAAGCAATATATGCATTCTTAATTTCATTATTTAGAGAACTGTACAGCTTAGGGCTGTTCAGCAGAACTTAAGGCAAGCAAAAACAATCTGTGTTTCTAGTATTACAATAGCGAGTTTATTTGTAGAGAACATAGTATAAAAACTTTCTAGATGAAAACGGTTTTGACATAAAACACTGATTTGCATAACTGAAATTTAATAACGTTATCAAACGTGGGAGCCAAAGTACCATGGGAAGAAATGGAAACCGTTATGTTTTATTGGTTGAATGATTCAGGTTAATAAGTAACCTTTGTTCACTGTAAAAAACTTGCGGCTGCAAATGGTAGGATTTTTGTACATCTCTGATCATACGGCTACATCGTGCACAAAAAATTCATATTTCTACGGGACTATACCTATAATCTTCGCTGGTACGTGGGCAGAAATGTAAACAAACTACTCGCTTCCAGTAATTAACTCTTAACTAGCTGAATAGTTCGTTCCTCTTGATAAATACCAACATCTATAATTTTCTAGAGAGTTACTCTTACTTACCTGGCAAGTGAGAGAAGAATATTTAATGATTCCTCAGTTAAGTGTGAAATGGATGCCTGTAATAAGATAAAAATTCTATTCTAAATACCGGCCGGAACGGTTTGAATGTAGTTCTTAAAGAAATGACCCTATTTAAGTATCCACTTGATACATAATCCCTCTGACGTATGGTATAGCTGATTTTGCTTTGTTTGTAGATTTGTTTTATTCTTATGATTTTTTATAAAAAGTATGTATTCTTTACCTTTTCTTTACGTATTTTTAATACCTCCCAGCTTTCAGAAATGTATATAAACGTATAATAATTATCTCAAAACCAGGCTACTAAGCAAGACTAATTTATCTATTTCTAAATAGCTTGTGCTCTACCTATGCATAATTACATTACCTCTTACACTTTTTTTGTTTTTTTTTGTTTTTAGAACATTTAGTGAGGTTCCAAGGAGTAGAGATAAAAGGACCTGAGGTCCCTTTCAAGAATCTTACTCCTGGCCAGACCACAGGATCAAGATCTCACCTTGTCCAACAAATGGCTAATCACTAGGAATCCTTGACATTGAAGCATTTGTTGCTGACTCGTACGCGAGCTCCTTAGTAGATTTTCCAACAAGGTCAATAAAACAGTGCTGTAAAAAACAAGTTTAAATCATCATAAATTACATATTAGGGGAGTTTGATTGGCACAGTGATCATAAATCGTGCCTCCCACCTCTACGATGCGGGATCGATTCCTGGGCTTCTCAATCTGACTCCGAGGGTTTTCCCCGGGTACTATGACTTCCCTCCCTCTGCAAAGTCGACTTCCAAACCAAGATCTGAGAGATTTTACATTAGCCTCTGGCTAATGGGAAGAATGGGCAACCATTTCCTTCACAATTGACGTTAAATAACCATTCATATAATTATAATTTATGTTTCTCAATGGAAAATGATAGTACCAATAATACTGTAATAGTTCGACACTAAACATCAATAACATGAAAATAAATGCACAAAGAGAACTAGAAAAAAAACAGATCTAGATGCGCTTTGAACTCACAACTATCCGTGATCAAGTCAGATGAATTAATCACTGGAGGGTCGATTTGTGGTTCTTTACTTAGAGTGGAACTCCAACGTGCGGCAACACAGCCACTGAATGTCAACTGTGCCACACCTGCAGGAACTTAACAAGGGATATCAAGATGCGGCCAATCAACTTCCAATATTAGTATTTTAAAGACAAAACAACAATTACATGACACTAAATGCATTACTACTAGGATATCAGGTTAGCATAGTGTTTATCAATTAAGACTTCCACCTCTATAACCCAGGATCGATTCCTGGGCTCGGTATAGGGGGTAAGATTTGTCGATCTGAATCTGAATCCAAGGATTTTCTCCAGGTAATCCAGTTTTCCTTCCTCTGCAAATTCGACTTGCACACCAGATCTGAGCCGTTGAACGATTTGAACATTATTCTCTGATTAGGAGGAATGGGTAACCGCTTCCTTCACCAATGACGTTAAGTATGAACATTAAATAATTTAACAACGTGTAATAGTTAATTCAATGTTGATTGAATATTAAGGTCAACAAATTTATCAGCAAGTCTTCTTGTTAGTCATTGAACATGTGGATTTGTTTGCTGCACTATAACATCGGGGATATTTTCTTTGTCTTTCTAACTCACCAGATAGGCAGGATTGGTTTAACATCATGACCATTGGTCTCTTCCTGTTCGAAGTCTAATTGTGAGAATAATGGAAGAAGCATCTGCAGTAAGGAAAAAAAAACTATAGGATCAGGAGGCTCGAGAAAAACAAACTTTTTCAACAAGTTTTTCTTCAACCATAGAAATAGCAGAAACGTTCCGACGAACTGCAAAGTTCAACTATATAAACAAACACTGGCATTTTGAAAGCATTTCTAGTGATTTATTTCGTCCGTTTCCTCAGTAATAAAATGCCGTCCGGGCTGCAGTGACAAACTGCAAGTATAAAATTAAAAAGAAAAATAAAGGTCTCTTCGGGTCTATCATATTTTTTAGATCATTTTCGCGCGACAATTTCCAACCATGGCTAAATACGAAGCTTAATGATATATTTTGTCTACAAATACGAGCCTTCATAATTTTAACGAAAAGAGATGAAAATACAACAACGTTTTCCACATTAAACTTCGAGTACATACAATTTATTTGGAAATCTTGTTACCTGAATCCCACCAACTGAATTTAGAGCACTTTGAAGTGAATGGGTGACTACAGATTGAACTCCCTAAAATAAAAAAAAAATGAATAGAGGTCTCTTTTACTTTCCAAACAAAACATATAGATTAACAACCAATACAATTTAGGAGCAGCTGGCGGCAATATCTCTGTCTTCACCCCGAATTCAAACCCCTGCCCTGCCAAGGTAGCTTTTGTGTTACCTAATTTTCCACCAAAAGCTGATATACACTATTCATCCTAACAAGATGGGTAAGATAACAGAGTAACAGTTTGTGCTACAACATCAAACTTATGATCGTTAAGTTCTACATCCAAAGGAAGGCAACGATTCATCCTCTTAACACTATAAAGAAAGCAGGGATAAGCTCTATGAGTCACTTGGTCTATAAAATCAATGTTAAACATCTTACGATGATGTACTTCCGTAATCATTATCGAAAATCTGACAATGCTCAAACTTTAAACTAATGATTAGTTCTGTTTTATACAAACAACTTCTACTCATGATAAAATTGTTTTGAGAATAACAATAAAAATTAACACTCGAACAGTTTAAATTACAATACTGATGCCAAGTTTTTGCCTAAATATATTTATTACTTATATTACAGCGTTTCTTAACTCTTTTAGTTATCAACACCCAACTTCTCCTTACATTACACATACAAAACAAAATATTTGACAATAAGAAATTAAGAATTAATCCAACAAAACAAACTACAGACGATTAAAAGTGAAATTCTCTCAAACTTGCCCAAGAAAAAGGTTGGGATCACCTTTGGAGAATTTAGCAATACAACTGGGGTAAAGATAGGCTTAATATGAAATGCAATTTCGACAAAAGACAAAACATCCCTCACTTTTTTAATCCTTGAAAGTGTATTTCAATGATGTTGCTACATGAATGTTCACATCACCATACAGTAATCTGAGATACAGAAAGTGCCTACTTCATTAACTATTGCAACCGTGAAGCAATAATTACAACAAGTATAATTGTATTCTTAGTAATAGATTATAATATAACACAGTTTTGGGTTCTGTGGAAGGCTTCCATACTTAATGTTCAAATCAAGCAGTGAGTACGTAATGCAATCAAAAAGAGCAAAATGACATTTTTGGGACATTATATTAGCAGACACGGAATAAAAAATTTATTGCTAAAAGCAAAAAAAAAAATAGAAAAAAAAAAGTGAAGGGGGACAAAATGATGTATTTGAACAACATCAAAGAATGGACCAGCACTGCAAATGGAGATAAAACTATTCTTGAAAACATTTCAGGAGACGGTTAAGTGTGTTAAGCGTACATTATCGTCAACACCCTGGTACAACGCACAGTAGTGAGAGTGTAAATGTTTGTGTGTTATTTTTCTGAACTTGCAGCACATCAATGAACGGAATGCTTGAACTCCTTACCTCAAGCATGAGGGCGTGCGGTGAGTGACAAAAGTAAGACGGATTCTCTGTAGGGGAAGCCTCCATGCACAACTGACCGTCACAAGCCTTGGGACTATACATAAACATGATTCCAGCAGCTAGACGACCCTCGTACAACGCCTGTAAATAATTTAGAAAACTAGTTGTTGCTGCGAACAAAATAGTGCTGATCAGTGTCTTAGTATTTTGGATTAATTAGTGTTTATGTCTCTTAAAAATGTTTGTTCATCACAACCGACGACTGGATTTGCAATGATTTGGCAGGTACCATAAACTGTCAGAAATGTGCCAGGTTTTATAAATTGCAGATCAACACATCGCATCTGATTTGCAAGAGGACTTTGTCAAGTATTCTGGTATTCCACAACTTTGTCCACTGCTTTCTTCTGGACTCATTTGCAAGATTTAGATTGTCTTGGTAAAATCCTTGCTTTAGCGAAATGAATTTTAAAAAAAACAAACTTCCCTCCTGATTAAATCTTTTTTCCCATGGTAAAATACACGTGAATTTACAATTGGGGAGTCTAACCCCTGCAGAAAAGAAAATGTCGACCTATGATTGGCTCCGAACAGTATACGAAGAACACGCAGGAGTTAACCCAAATAATAAACATCCGCAAAAAAGGACAAATCTTGAAACTGGTCTGGCTTCCAGCCAGCAACAATTAGAACTATACCAAATGGCTTTATAAATTAGCTAATTGATCAACTTATAATTCATTCAGCGGTTTGACTCAATTATACATTATGGTCATAAGTTGGTAAGATCTCTGCCAACCACATGGTCGCCAATTCCATCCAGGCACCTTGCCGAGATTTGAATATTTGTGTGACCTTCTTTTCCACCGAAAACAACTCAGCTTTCCATCCTTCCGGGGTAGGTAAATGAGTACCAGCATTTTCTAGGAGCTGACATGCGATGGATTAGTGTCCTGTCCAGGGAGAGTCAAAGACTCTTATCCGCTTAACACTTCAGAAACCGGAGATAAGCGCAGGCTCCATAGGCCACTAGGCTCGAAAGGACTTAGCTAGCTAGCTAACCAAATGAAGATGTGGTGTAGTAATGAATATATCAATTGGCTACACATGTATTTTACTGATCTAAGCATTAGTGAGTTTTATTACATTTTTCGGATTATTCTCATTTTCGTTTAGACACAAGAAATGATGCTTAAGCCATTTGCAAAGAGTTATTCAAACAGACGCTTCAATAGCCACTTGGCCAATTACAAGCTTGGAGCATTCACATGAACGTCTAGTAAGACCAAAGAATTTCATCTCAGTTTTCAATTCTTGCCAAAGAATTTGGGAAAATAGGTTTAATGTTGGAGGAAAACAGAAGGAAATGAAAACGAAAAAAAAACCAGGTATCTTCCAATATTTCTGGCCCATGAAAGTTGACGAAAAATGTGCGGAACAGGTAAGAAACATTGCTTCCGTCTTAGAAGCAAAAACATGAAACAATAAAACAACAATAAAAGACCTGAAAATGCATGAAAATGCATCTGCAAGAATCTAGATATTCTGGGCTTTCGGGAAATAATTTTTGTAACCGCCTGTTACTCTAAGTACCCACTTGTGCAATAATTTATTCAAACCCCCTTAAGTTAGCTGTTAGAGTTGCTTGAACTTGATACAGGTTACAATGACTACTGCATTGCTTTGCTCTTTGTTAACACCATGATCGACTTCAATTCATTTAGTAATACAATGGTAAATTGATTTTCATCCTACAAACAGGAATGTTACTATGACTACTGCATTGCTTTGTTCTTTGTTAACACAATGATTGACTTCAATTCATTTAGTAATACAATGGTAAATTGATTTTCATCCTACCAGCAGGAATGTTACTATGACTACTGTATTGCTTTGTTCTTTGTTAACACCATGATTGACTTCAATTCATTTAGTAATACAATGGTAAATTGATTTTCATCCTACCAGCAGGAATTCTAAATGGAGTACGAAAGGGAATTTAACTACAACAACTGGTATCCCCTTTTAGTTATGAATTGTTCGTTGCTTCATTCATCATTTGTATCTAATATCTACTGCCTTTTCTTCTCTTTTACTGATCTCTTCCTTCCCTTTCTGTGTTTATCAGTCAGTCTATCTGTCTGTCAGTTGGTCCATGTAAGTTCTGTCAGTCTGTCTGCGTCCTACTGTCTGTCCGTCGGTCCATCTGTTTTTCTGTCTGTCTTTCTGTCTATGCCCGTCCATCTGTTATCTGTCTATCAATCAGTCATTCAGTGTTTTACTCCAACGAAGGCCAAACGTCCGAAACGTCAGTACGTTCTTTCTCTTTTTTATATGGTGCATAAATTATATATTTATCGCTAAATTGCTTCTTGAGAAACACCGACACAGCTCGCACTAGTTACGGCTACTTATTTTTCTGTCAACCAGCCAGCCAGCCAACCAGTCACTCAGTCAGTCAACCAGCAGGTCAACCAGACAGCCAGCCAGCCAGTCAGTCAGCCAGTAAATTAGTTTTTCTTTCGTTCAATCAATCAGTCAATCAGTCAGACAATCCGTCTGTCAGTCTTTTCTCCCCCCCCCCTTCCTTCCCACACACACCTCTATCTTTTTTATACTTTTTCAATTACAAAACATCTACCACGTCCCCCTCACCTTCTTGTCTGCATCAGTAAGCGGAATATCGATCTCTGCTTCAAATTTAAACTGTCCCTGTAAACAGAAGAAATGCTATGATGTTGATGTAAATCATAACACACAGATTAAGGTACTTAGTAAGTACTTTGAGCCCATTTAGAACTCAATATAGTGAAAAATATATGCGAACTAAAATTCACCGTTAAGGAAGAGAGAATACTTAAGTGACGTTTACGACGTCAGTCCTTTGTCGGAATAAACCGTCCGAAACGAAGAACAAATTTTGGGAAATTTAAAATTAAATACATTGGAGCCAAAGTTTGTAATTCTATTGATGATTCAATAACAAAACTTTATCTCTGCCATTTTAAAAAGGAACTGAAAAGTGATTTGCTCGACAGGTACAATGACCATTCCTACTTATATTCTATTTCTAAAAACAACATATAATAATCTCTTTAGTTCTATAAACAGCTGCACAATCAATTGCAAACAGTGCTCTCTGTACCCGTGCAGGGATCCTTCTAATCTAGAACCTATATTTTGTAATATTTTGTAATTTTCAAATACGTCAGCTGACATTCAAAACTTTTCTCACACATAAAGGAATCGCTATTAAGCATTTCTAATTTTGACTCACCTATTGGTAATAATTACTCCGTAGATTTTGTTTTTTTTATTCATTCATTCATTCATTCATTTATCTAATTTATTATTTATATCTGTTTTATTTAACGTAACAAGACAACTAAGTCTGATATATTAGATTTGCCTATCAGCTACCTCGTTTAAGCTCAGGTTACTGTCCCTGGTAAGACACCTTAAAGTAAGTTTTAAATATTGTTCTAGACTGTTATATGTATTAAGTTATGGTGCGAAATAGATGTGTTGTTGTAGTTGTCTCTTATTTATACGGTTTATAATTCACATATTTATCACTAAATTGTTTCTTTAGAAACACCGACGCAGCTCACACTAGATTACCGCCATTAAGTTTTCTAAATTTATGAACTCGTTTCTCGTTTCAAAGAGAGTGCATGTACTCGCATGCTGATAATGCTTCAAAACCCTAAAGTACTTATGCCGTAACTACAGTACTTTCATTGAATTCAAATCAAATCAATGGGTTTTCTAAGAAATACAGGTTTTGGATTTTGGTATTACCAGAAACATAACATGCATGTTATTATATATTAATGACATTTTGTGTGGCTCAAATTTTAAATTTTAAGACTTACATGTAGACAGAAGAAATCTTGTTTTATAACTCCCCAAAACATATTTTTCTATTCCAAAATCTGGATGTGATTTACGGTATATTGTAATTTAGTTTTTTGGAACCAAGATTTAGATTGCAAAATTAAGTATCACAGACCTTGTAGCCAGGCCCAAGTCTATACATTGCTGACACTGTGGGAGAAGTAAGTGGGGCAGAGAAAACATACACGGCTCCCATCTGTCCATAAAACACACTGGCAACATCAGCAGCAGGAGGCGAGCCGATGTAACACTTGTCAAAGGTCTGCAAAATAGAAAAATTCTATGGTTGTTGATTCTGGAACACTTACAGGTAGCATTTCAAATTTTATTATCAATGAACATTAACATTCTTATCAAAAGTTGAATTTACTTCAAAGAATGATAATGGTCAATCACCTACATCATCATCATCATCATCATCATCATCATTTTCTTCTCCTCCTCCTCCTTCTTCTCCTTTATCATCATTATCTTCTTCATTATCACCACCTTTCATCTTACTCTTCTTCATCATCGTCATTTTTATCATATTCATTATATTCATCTTCTCTATCTCCATCAACATCTTCACCATGAGCATACAGCACCATCATCATCATCATCTTCATCATTATTATCACCAGCTTCGTTTACTGTCTCTACTTTCCCATTTTTGAGTTCGGATGTGGAATGAGTCGTCTTCACTGTTATCTATCCTCTACCATATCTTCTGAAATGTTTAGATAACTAACTCATGCATTCTTCCACTACCTCATTTTACGTCTCTTTGGCCAACCTACTGCATAACCCTCTACCTTTCACCTCCAGATCCATTGCTTTCCAAAGTATGCTATTCCCAACTTTACTTTACTTATCAACAAACTATCTCAACCTTGTTTCGCTAGGGCCCATTTAAACGGATCATACATGTTAGTCGAACATCATCAAACATTGTAACTTAATATAAAACGTTTGACCTGATGAGCAGCACTATCAAACACGTGGGACAGTGCTGGACGGAGCTGGAACATTTACGCTCATGTGATCAAAAATTTATACGCAAAATTGTTTTAAAAAAACTACGGACCTGGTACCGAGATCCAACTTTGTTGGAAAGTGTTGGATTCGTTTGATCACACTAGCATCAAACACTGATCAAACATTGCCCAACAATGTTCGATTATGTTTTGACCAACTTGTTTGATTCGTTTAAATAGACCATTAGTTTATGTTCATGGTTCTATATGAACTGTCCTGAGCTCTACTCTTGACCTGTATATCAACATACCTCCTTTAGAACACAACAAGAACCATTACCATTCCAGTCTAGTGTTACAACTTTTCTAATGAAGCAGAATTACTCACCTCGTTAGCAGGAGTGTGAGGAAACGGAAGATGCTCAGATGAAACAAGCTTTCCATCAACAAAACACTGCACTTCACTTGCTTTAAATAAGAACCGATTGTACCAATGCACAATGGTTACCATATACCACTGTTTTAACAAAGACAAAAGCTCATCAACTAAATGCTAACTTTGGAAAGTTACGTAAAATTTTCAGATATGCTTTCCTCATAAAATCTTGAAATAACACCGTGAACAACCAAAGAATAAAATATTATTTTCTTAAACATGTAATTGAATATGCATCTTGAGCTTGAAAATAACTGTACAAAGAAAGGTTCGTGTTGTCACAAGCGAATTTTCCTCAAAAGAAAATAATCTTCTGAGTCGCTAACGCCCAAATCCATGACCTTCTGATTACCGAACAGACGCTCTACCCACTGAGTAACAGGAACTCACGTAGGGAACAGGTCACTTAAGTTGGTTCTTATACATGGAATTTCAGGTATATGCCCTGCCGAACTGCAAGGCTCAATATATCCATACGTTGATAAATGTGTGATTGAATATTCACCTGCAGCTTGGAAATAACTGTACAAAGTGAATGAAATGAAATAGTGAATGATTGAAGACTGGATATTACCGTTTGGGGATGAAAATCAAATTTTACAAGATGGCGGAAGATTCTGTTTTCTCTTTTTCCTGTCTTTTTGACTGTTGACTCTACAACAAGCATAGGACCTGAAAAGTGTGCTGAGTAGCCAACTCCTTTGCCTGTACGGAAACTGAAGGGTGAAGAAAATACAATAGTTAACAAAATACGTAATTAACAAATGCTATTTAACATGTGAAATTTTTGAGTTACTTTCAATTCTCTAGTACATTTCCCGTATTACAAATTTTTTACTCATCTTCTGAGCCAATATTCAGGGAATACCTTCCAAATTACTTTTTGTTTTAAAACTTCTTCTCACCAGGTGCATACATCACAACAAAACCCAGATCTGTGTCTCTTAAATGTGGGAACCGAAAAACGTTTTAAATATACATGTATTTCAAACAGTAGTGCAACATTTATTTTTCTGTAGAGTTAAACAAATGCTTTAAATAGCTGATAGATCAATTCAAAGAAAATAACTGCAACAATTTTCGCAACTGACGACAATTACATGGTGTGTGTATGTATAGGTCAAAGGCAACTCAAAGAAATGTCAAAAATTTGCATGACAATCTCCAAATCTTGATCCAAAAATAGGAGGTATCTTTAATAGCTAATTAAACTATGAAACTCTCTGGACAGTCATTTAGACATTGATGATATGAGGATATAACTTACAAGGTACTACTAATCAGCGAATGCACTGGATGATTGATTAGCTAAAATATAATTACTGGGAGAAACTTTCTGAGCTCTTCTGAACAAAAACTGCAGCATTGAACAAGTTTTGGACTGTTACATTTGCAACTCCTAATACAATCATTTATGAAAGTCTTACTGTAGCAGCTTTTATTATCACACCTTTCCTTTAGAAAATTAATTAAAACAAAGTGATTTTGTAGGTTTTAAATACCATTAACTAACGTTTTTGCCAATGAGTCTTACATTTTATGTGCGAGCCAAGCACGTTTTCTATACATCTGCACTGACAAATATTTCATTTTATTATCCAACTGCACGAATAACCGTACAAATAACACCATGAGAGGGTCTGGGGCGAGTATAAATATGCAGCCATATATTTGTACTCCAGAAAACTTGTTTTACTGTGCATGTCGCAGAATTTTGTTTTCATTTTTTCTCGAAAAAAAAATTGGATAATTAATCACTTATTAGACAGTTAAGTATGAAGTATGACTAATATTTTTACTCGTCCTGTGTATTTTGACTCGTAAAAATATTCAGCCATACTACATACCAAACTGACTAATAAAAAATATGTAATTAGTCCAGTAATTAGAAATAACTGGGTAGATTATACTGAAAAATTTACTTAAAACAACGTTTTAAATAATTATTTTATTCTGGACATTACTTGTTTTTGTTTAACATGGACTTCTCAGTGAGTCTTAAAGTTTCAGGGTTTCATACAACGAGGAACATTTAAGAGTATTTATTATCCAACTGCACAAATAACCGTACAACTATCACCCTGAGAGGGTAGGCCTGGGGCAAGTACAAATACCCTGCCGTATTGTACATTTTGAACAATATTCGTACTCCAGAAAACTTGTTTTACCGTGCAAATCACGGTATTTTATTTTAATTTGTTTTTTCTCGGATAATAAATTGGATAGTAAATCATTTATTAGACTGTCAGTTTAGTATCTAGTATGGATGATATTTTTACTTATCCTGTGTTTTTTGACTTGACCTTTCAGGCTCGTAAAAATACAAAAAGACTCGTAAAAATATCCAGCCATACTACAGTATATACTTAACTGTCAAATAAAATATATCTATTTTAAACATTATATTATAAACAATTATTATGATCTAAGCAAGAATTGTTTTGTACTTCCTAAGATAAACGTTTGTTTGAAAAGCCTAATATTTTACTGACTACGGCAGCTGATCAATCAAAATTAAAGAATGTTCAAAATAATGAATTTTTTGACTGATGATCAGAGCACTCCCAATCTTGTATATACACAATCATGTAAATTTATAGTTGATCAATATTCTGTATGAAAATATAGAAGATATAACATTGATATTTTGTATATAAAAACTACATTATTTACTGCACTGAGAACTGCAAATCGCTTTTTTTAAAGAAATACTAAATCTGAGATACCTTAATGCAGCATTTGTAAACATGCAGCCTTACCTTGATTATTTAGGGGAAAGAAATCAAAAGTTAAACAAAAGTTAAATAACAAAGCTACAATTCCTTAAGGTTCAAACATACCAGTATAAGTGAGGCTTGCATCTTTGGGCATTGGCAATATGGGATGTGTCTAGACAAACCCATGTGGAGAAAGAAAACCCTGCCTGCAGTGGCCATTTAGACACTGGAGGAAGGGTAATGGCCTGAAAAAAAAATATATTAATTTTACGTATCATTAATTATTTTATAAATGATGATAAACAGCATCATTCATTTCATGTTTCTGTACACTATCCACTACTACAGTAACAGTAAATCTTTTATGAGCCAGGAGGTGAATGGAGCTAGCGTTAATTTTTGGCTTCTCTAGTGTTAGGCAGATTAAGAGTCTGAATTTTTCAGGATGGGACACAGTCATCACAGTTAGCTCCCAACAGATGCTCGTACTCAACTACAACTATACCAAACCCAGAAGGATGAAGAACTGGGTTAGATCAAAATAATCTCAACAGAGCCTGAATTGATCTGGGATCCCTGTGGTCAGAAATCTTATACTAACAACACAAACTAGAGACTACACCCACCTACAGTAGTTACAGTTGGACACTATTGAGACAGAAAAAACAGATATTTCAGACCAAAATTCAAACAGTGATATACTGTAAAACCTTTAAAGGCTAAAACAGAGCCTAAATACCAGAAGCATGCACACTGAAAATCAGGAAATATCAAAGCTAGAAAAGCGTGACAAGCCAATGAATGCTATCTCAAGGAAAATGTGCAACACAGAAACCATTATTAATAATAGTCGGATCAAAATGCACCAATCATAGTCACCCCGTCGCCTAACAAAGACAAGCAGTAAGAAGTTGAAACCTCACAAGGTACATCTAAGTCACTTGTACAATAAAAGAAAAAACTTATATTGAAGGCAACAACCGTTGTCCATGGCTGCAAGTTATATAGCATTTGTGGTTACAAACTAAAGAGAATCCTGCCACCACCAAACTGGCCATAGTTCCAATTATCTTGGCTTCAAGTTACAGTAGCTACCAGTGCACTTGTCAAGTGTGCTATTCATTGTCAAGGTTCAAAGGATTATCCATCCAACAGAAATGTCAAATGAAAGTAAAGTGTAAAATTTGAAAAATATACAATTAAAAACTAGAAGTTATAAGTTTGAAAGATCTACAAGAGTGAAGAAGTTCCAGAGTTTATTGATCACTCTGACTCTCAAGCATACGTCATATTTATGGACTTTGGCAAAGCATTTAAGCATTTAAATTATGGTACTCAATGAGTCGACAAATTAACACTCATAGTACAGTTCATTATACCATTCCCCATTTGGGGCAATGATCAGAGAACGCTTTTAAACCATAAGCAGGGTTTTCAATAAGTTTTAAAATAGAATGAACTGATCAGAACTAGAAAGAGGAATGTGCTGAAACTTCTAATACTATTTGCATAGTCAGAGTACCGTACTTTCGCTACCAACTTACTGTTGAAGGCAACCCATTCATTAACCCTTTCACTCCCAATCCGTTATCAACACTCAAATTCTCCTTACATAACAATCACAAAATAAGACAATTAGTAATGAGAAAATGAGAATTGATCAAACAAAGAAAACTATCTAAAGTTGAAAGTGAAATTCTCTCAAACTTGTGCAATGAAAAGTATGGGGTCAGGTTGGGAGAACTTAATAATTCAACTGGGACTGAAAGGGTTAATTAACAGTGTACAGTATATGGTGAAATTCGCAGAAGCTAATTAAAAAAATTTAGTTATTAAATAAAAAATGAGACAAATAGATGTTTCTCTATTCCTCCCTATTACTTAGTATAACTTACAGCTCCATCTTGTCCAGTGAAGTTAAAATACACATCTGGCCCATGTTTCTCAGGCATAAGTTTAAGAACATCCAGCAGTTTAACAGTGTGACGTGGCTACATAAAAAAAACTAAATTCAACTTGCATGACCAACAGAATACAATTTGTAAAAATACTGAATTTTGTGTCTGAGAGGGAAAGATATTTAGAAGTCCTGAGGAATTTGATTAGAGAATAACATTACGTTATAACAAAAAATATTTTAGTAATAATTAGTGAGCATTACAAGAGTATAGCATTTGTATAATTATACTTAATCCAATTCATCTCATTAAACACAAAGCCCGAAATATCTTTAAAGTAATTAAATATTTTCCTACCAAATTTTTAGGATAGACTCCTGAAATAATCTGCCATGTTGAGTTGAACAGATTTTGATAATTTTGTAGTATACAGGCCTGCGCAAAAAAAACTTGCCTTTGGTTGCTATGGTAACCATTAAATTGCCGATTACATATCTGTTCAATTCATAACATTTGCCTTTAACTGAAGAACATTTTCTGTGAATATGAACTTGTCGGAAATGATATGTAAATCATATGCAAAATTATGTAAATCGAGCGTGACCGGAAAACTACATTATAAATACATTAAAAGAAGCGTGAAAAAAAAAAAACAAGCGCAAAAGAGACAATATGGTAGAGTTGTTTATTTATTGCAAGTGATAAAATTTGTGAGATTTCCGTGATCTGTCGTAACATTATCAGCCAGCAAAGGGCATTTACGACAAACTCATTCTTACATTAATTTTTTTTACTCATTTATTTGTATTTTTGTAAATAAGTGGTTTTTGGTTTCTATAGCAACAACACAAAGGCCTTTATGCAATGTCAGCTAAAAATAACATATAACGGAAGACCAATAAATAAGCTTTAAAATGATGCCCTATGTGTTACAATTGGATAAATGTGTGGTACTTAATGTGGTTTCCTAAGCTTATCGAGTGTTCTCCCAACCTCCCAAGTGTTTACGTCAGGTTATGTAAACACGGGAACCATTTTAAATTTCTTTTATAAAATAACTAACGAAAGAAGATGGAAACCGTGAACATTTACATACTATAATGTAAAACGGTTTTTCAACCAATCAGAACGCGCGTACCATTTACATTATTTTATAAAACATAATATTAAACAACTCTGCATGTTAAATGTTTGGAATAATGTTCGCAATGGTTTGGAATCTGTTTATTCAGCTGAAAGATGTATAATTATATGCCACACTTCAGCCTGCGACCTCACAAGTTTGAAAACATCATAGCTCTAAACAGATGTCTTTCCTGTTAAATTACATGGTGCCACTCAGGCCTAAAAATATATATGTTTAAAACGTTTTCGGTAATTACTGTAAGCTATTTCAAACTTCTGAGTAAGAACGATTCTAGTCTTTGAGAAAAGTTTTTAAGGTAAATAAATTATGTAATTAAATGGTGGTATTATAACAGGGGCTGGTTATCAATTTTATAAAGATTTGAATGTACTATACTGTAATTTACTAAATTTTAATTAATATTAATTATTTTGTACTAAGCATCAGTTATGTGCATCCTTCAAAACCTAAAACTGAGACAACATCCAGGGCTCGACTTTAGAAAAAAAATCTTGGGGCCAGCTGGCCAGCTTCTTTAATTTTCAAATTTGGTTCCTAGAACCTAATTATAACTTGAAATCGTGGAGTCCAGACTGGCGACCATGAGTGAAAAGTTAGTCGCCAGCCAACCAAATGAAGTCGCATTGGCGACCCCACAGGTCGCAACGTCGAGCCCTGACATCATGTGCAGTGTCTGTGTAACATAAGGTTTATCAAGTACTATCATTGAGTCTAGAGCTCTGTCTGTATGCCTCACCCATTTTCCATTGTTCCCCTTTAATGTTGCAAGCAAGACCTTCAACTCCTTCACTGTAATACTGTAGCTGGACAGAATTCCAAGCAGCTCAATCAGTTTATCTTTGGAAATAAACAAAAACAAAATAATTCAAAACTAAGTAACACATTGCACTCAAAATTTCACAAGTCCAATAAAGCATTACCAAAATGTCTAAAAAGCAGCAATTGAACTGAACTAATATAAGAAATAAGACAGTAGAAATCGCTGATTATGCAAGTGTGTTCACTTTTTACTGTAAACTACAGGGAGTTTGATTAGTTGTTACCAACAAAAAGTCGAGTATTTTTTTTCCTTTGGAAGAAGCTTCCTTTAAAAATTATTTCTGTGAGTGCTGCCTTCAATATAATCTCTTCCATCAAAAATCTTTCTCCACTTGGTTGACAGCAGAGAAATAAAAAAAAGAAGCTTTGCAGATAAACTTGAACACGAAACATTTTTAAAAAACCTAATTGATCAACATATAGAACATGGAATCAAGGCTACGTAAGTGAACAACATTTTGCCTAGAAAAGCTATTTAAAATAGGATTGAACAAGATTAGGGAGCATTAATCAAACTCATGCACTTAATACATAGCACTTTTTAGTTTAAACACAGACATGTTCTAATTGGCTGAATGTAAACCGCTTCTTTGTCTAATCAATTACTATAATTACGGTATGACTTTTTACAAATGGAAATTACCGTAAAAGCTCTAATAAGCCCCCTCTCTAACAAGCCCCCCTCTCTAATAAGTCCCCCACTCTAATAAGCTCCCCTCTCTAATAAGCCCCTTCTCTCTAAGAAGCCCCTACTCTCTAATAAGCCCCCCTCTAGAGCCTAAATTTTGTAATAAGCTCCCCTCTCTAAGCCCCCCTCTCTAATAAGCCCCCCTCTCTAATAAGTCCCCCACTCTAATAAGCCCCCCTCTCTAATAAGCCCCTACTCTCTAATAAGCCCCTACTCTCTAATAAGCCCCCCTCTAGAGCCTAAAATTTGTAATAAGCTCCACTCTCTAAAAGTGGAAGTTTTGTTGCGCTAAAAGTAAACTTTATTCATGTTCTTTACATTTCTAGCATTGATTTTCATGTGCAAAAGTGTATGAGATTTCTCGTCTAGTTCTGATTTTAGCACTTGAATCACTTATTTTGATTTGGTCATGGTGCTGCAAGTCCCGGGAACAACAAGTCCATCTTCATGCACACGTGGGCCGGTTGGCGAGAATTCAAGGCTGCATTAACTATGTAAAAGAAAGAAAGAAAAGCTCCGCGAAATTTATGATGAGTGGCTGGTCCTTGCGGGGACCTGCTGGAGCATCTTCAGTGCATTCGAGAGGAAGAATGCAATCCATTTGAGAACATTACTGTAGAAGACATAATGTTGGAAGACATCGCAGAGCTTGTGATTGATTCTGACCATGAGGATGATGAGTTGGAGATTGCAGATGTGTAAGGAAAGACTTGAACTCAAAACAAAATGAAACGAACCTTTAGTTCACATTGTGCTCGGTCATTTTTTACAGAATGCGGGACACTACAGTCCGCTGCCCACCTGCCTACAAAGATGTTTTATTTGATGTTTCAATAACTTTGGAAAATTTTTAAAATAAGAAATTGCTAGCCTCTGAGATAAGAAAGGCAGAATGATTTGTTTGTGCTATTAAAGACATAAGAAATTTTGTTTAGAATTTTTATTTTTAAAAGCCCCCCTCTCTAATAAGCCCCCCATCTAGAAGGCGAGAAATTTAATAAGTCTATATTAGAGCTTTTACAGTAAGCATCGTTCTGAGTTACTTTAAACTATAACTACTGCTTACAACGGTAGCAGCAAAATCTCGATGGCTGTTACACCCGAATGCTCAGGGCCGCACTTAACATCAACTGGCAGAATTTGACACCGAAACGTCTATGGCTCCCTGCCCAGAATAAAAGACAAGATCGCATGGAGGAGGCTTGGGCTCGCTGGCTATTGCTACAGAGCTAAAGATTTAATAGCCTCCCCACTATTTTCTCTGGTCACCAGTCCCGAGGGCACCCACAAACAACTTTTTTATTGACACCTTAAAGAAGGATGTGGGCATCCTTGACACACAAGAACTGGCCACATGCATGGCAGATCAGGCAGACTGGGCCTCCAGGTGTACGGCTCGGCTGAGGCCACCATGATGTTGATGATGATAAAACTATAATATTACTGACAAGAGTTTACAACAAACAGTAATTACAACTAACTTTTTGAAACAGTGTTATATGTATGTTTTTGTTACTTGAGAATAAAGCATGATAGCCTTACCAGCTACAACTTCAAATGATTCTGATGAAAGACGATTTAAAATTCTTTCCACAAGTCCACATTTTGTTGCAGCTTGTAAGTTGGGAATGCTTTTTCTTAATACTGCAATGAGTAATCCCAGGATTTCAACCTGAATGAGACAATAAAGAAAATTCTTTTGCTCTGGTTTTAACTAATTCTATCAGTAACCTTCATTATGATGATGATAGGGATGATTTCCATACTGAGTTAGAGTTACTGTAGGTCAAAATATGTTTCATATTTAGTGGTACAAGTGCAATATTTGTGAGATATGAATGAATTCAAGTACAGGTAGGCAAAAACTGGTAGCAAAGACATTCTTATAGTAGCTAAATTGGGTTATTACTATGGCTACAAAAGATAGTCTTGAGTAATATATTTATAACACACAATAATAATAATAATAATAATAATAATAATAATAAACATATACAAGTTATCCTCTCAGGGCTTTTCAGAACCTGTTTACAAGCATATAAATTATAGTTGAAATAAAAAAGTTAAGGGTCTTAGAAAGTCCACTGGAGCGGCTAACATGTTAAGGCGCAACTTGGCAGCGGATAAGAAGAGCCTTCAGAGGATTAAACAGACCACAGCACCAGGATCACAACCCTACTCTTTACAGGGTTCGTACAGAAAGTGGCAAGTAAAAATCAAGGACATTTCCAGGACATTTCAAAGACAAGTAAATAAATTTCCAGGACAAAATTTCTTAAAATGCATTCAATGAATCAATGAACGAAACTGGAAGTATATACAGAATGATACATAAATGGGACTTAAAATAATAAACAAATTTTAAGCACTTACTACATTCAATTTACACTTTTTCTCATTGCTTCTTTCAACCCCTTAAAATTGCGAGTGTTGCAACACCAAGCAAACGAAATAACCTTTGGAATTAATTTGTGCAAAATGGAACATTTTTATATATTTCTCGGTAGTTTTTTATTTTTTTTATTTTCCAGGACTTTTCAAGGACATTTTTCAAAATTCCATTTTTCCAGGACTTTTCCAGGCCTGGATTTTGATTTCCAAAATTCAAGGACTTTTCCAGGATTTTCCAGGATGTGCGAACCCTGTCTTTAAGAGAAATGTACACGTGGGTTCTTTTAAGTCCCCAACAGAGTGATTGAGAGACTGGATCTACAGTTTAACGTCCTTGTCCAAGAAGATACACAAACGTGTTAGTAGCTAACTTGAAACCACTAAATTGCACACAATAGCCCAATATTGGAAGAGGGCTTTGCCTCTTAAAACTAAAAACATAGCACTGTCAAGCTACCTACTAGCATGTTTGCATTATCTACAGATCATTTTTACATATTCCCAAGAAACACAGAAGACAACAGACATAGCAGCCATGTTGGTGTATGAAACAAAAGTAAAAATCAAAATTCTTTAGTTGAGAGTACACCAACATGGCCACTATGATGTCAGGTGACATCGTCATCATCATCAATCCAGTTTTAATCCAGTTTTATCCTCATAAACCAGTGTGGCCAGATTTACCCCACTCTATCAGCAATCTCTCCCATTCCCACTCTCCATCTCGCTCGATTCACTGCATCCTCCCTCTTCAAACCAACACTCCTACTCTCCTTCTCCATGTGCGATCTCCATGTCTTCCTCGGTCTTCCTCGCTTCCTTTTCCCCTTCACTTCAAACTCCAAGGCCGATCTATATAATGAAGAGTTCATCTAAACCCACAATCCCACAAGCATTAAAATTTACCAATACTTGTGTTCTAGGAACCAGAGCCTGTTTCATAACTATTCCAAGCTCACGAGGCCTAAAAATTCTGAAACATTTACTGTACCTTTGGCTGCTGGCAATCAGATTCACTATTTAATATTTTACAGCAGATAGAAGATACAAAGTCTGCTACCAATGTGGCCATAGTGCTCAAAGTAGTAGCTCCAAATTAACTTCTATCTATATATAATTTGCTTCATTTTTTATTTAATTATAAGAACAAAATAGTATTTTTGTTATTCCGAGTCTCTTAAATTTAACAAACACGGTTTCTGATTATATATAATTTCAAAGCTTAAAATCTCAACCAAAAAAAATTTGAAGGGTGTAAAAATTCAAAACAAAAGAGTTGAGATGTACTAAAACTGTTATATTCTAGGTGCTTAATTCACACCTTTTTCACCTATTCAAAACTATAAATTTTAAAACACAGTTTATTCTGTTTGAAGTGACCCGATTGTTATGCTAACAACAACAGGATCTTCTATTCATTACATCTGTTCATAAACTTTGCCCATTATTTACATAAATTAGAGAAGTTCCGTCTAACTTGAAAAAAAAATACACGCGTATGCATACTTGACTTACCATTCGCTGCCACGGATAACAAGTCACGACACAACATTTTTTAACTCTGCATACATTTAAAAGATCGGAAAATTAAAAAATTTTCCGTATCTTTTTTACTCGGGATTGTTAAGTTAAGCTAGAAAGTTTTATTTTGGAAGCGGGTGGAAAAAACACAATAGAATTAATTCGAAGCCACTTCTATATAACTGTTATCGCGTGCAACTACATGATAATAATAAAAACCACAAAACACTCGAAACGTTCATCTTACAGTACTTACCTTCAGAGAAACACGGCAGTGATCAAGTAACTGCAAAACAATGATGAGGTCGTAGGGATCTTTAATTGTAAATCTGTTCTCTAAGTCAAAGGCTCCGCCAACCAGCTGCAAAAAAATATAAATTATCAAAGCCTTTATCTGACTGATCTCAGTTCAATGTTCAAGAAAAATTACATAAAAACGCATGAAATGCAAGTAAGGGGACATAATGAAACTCTGCGCGGTGAGTAGTTTTACTTGTCCCAAAAGCAATTAAGCGCCAATTTCTAAAACTTTAAAGGCTCACATATGAGATTAAGTATACGAGTCGCTTGTTCAAATTTGCATACCGAATCAAACACGGTATCGGCAACTTTCTTGAAATCTGTTTCCGTCTCAACCTCGGTCGCTATATGAATCAGACTGGCCAACTTTGACCTTGCAGCTAGACTCACAGTGCTATACGATCTACATCGTTCCAAGTTTGATTTTTCTTGACGTCCTCCATCTCTTCTCTGAGATGCAATATCGTTATCTGTAATCTTGTGGATTGAGCACTCTTCTTCCTCTGCCGAGTCCGCCATTTTGTTACATATTGTTTCTCGACTCATTCTTTCGCGGCCCGCCTCGTTCCTATGTTGGAAGCTCATGGCGTCCTTCTGTTGCCAAGAGCTGTTCGTGTCTGTGATGCGAAGAAAAGTGGCCGAATATTGACTTTTTTCGGAATATTTTTAAAAAGCAAGCTCAACTGTGATCAAGTTTTTAATTTTATTTATTGCAAAGTCCAGAGTTAGGCCAGGTTTTGGAAAGGATGCCAATAAAACACAAGGTAAACATCAAAAATCCACTCAAATGGTTTTTTGCTGCTCGGTAGTCTGTACCATAATTAAATAGTTCTTTCTTGTCTTGTTATGAATATTTTATTTAGGTGAGATAATTACTTATTTCTCTATTCAATATATGTATCAGTGATCTCACCTACAAGCAACTGAAATCCATTCTTGCGCGTGCTCTGATAAACAAGCATTACTCACAAGAAAAGATTTAAACTTTACATCGCATAGTTGATTTAAAGGCAGAAGTCAAAACAACATAGAGTGCACGTGCTAAAAAGAAATATATTTTATAGTGTATGGTTTCTTCAAATGAAAGTGCATTTTTATCGCAATATGTAATGTAAAATAATTGGAGCAACTTTAGAATACCCAAGAACTTTTCGTGTTGGTCCTTCCCAGTTCCCTGACACGAAAACGTCTGCTAGGAGGCTAAGAATTCCCTGACACTGTGGTTAATGATATTCTGCACATTTGTTTTTTTTTTGGGTGAAATTTCCGTATTTGGGCCGACTATCGTTTTAAAATCATACAAATTAATCCTAACCCAGAGCCTGTAACTTTACTATAGTTATATGCTATGAAGCTGTATGCATAAATAAGTAGGCCCCAATACCGAAATTATGTCATTTTTTTAGAACAACGAATGCATTATAACTTCAGTACGGATAAAAGTGGTCTTTTAGTTACCCCTGCTGGTGGGGGTAAGATAAATTATGTAAACATCAAGATTCTTGTTAGTCAATCGTTTTGTCATGAAAGTTTATCAAGAAAGAAATGTTACTAATATTTTTGTCTCCTTGATCAATCATAACGCCCAAGAGATCTTATACACTGTTATTGTCCAGCTTCAGATCAATCTACAATGTAGTAGTTGGTAAACATTTTCACAAATTTCAATTTTAATTTCTAATATTCTAAACCTCACTTGAAAAAATATTAAGTGGCACTCCGGATTAAAAAATGCGTACCTCACCAAGCTAAGATTCAATAAGAAGTGTAAGTGACGTGTAAGCAACACAGTGGCATGACACTTCTGTGATTCGATGCTTTGCGGCTTCAACCATTTAAAAAGACCAGTTTTATCCGTGGTGAAGTCGTAATGAATAGAATAAAACAAAGTTCTATCCTCGCACTAGCCTAGCGCTAGATATAATTATCAGTACATTATATGTTAAATCTAATCTTCCCTTTGTGGGATAATTATTTTGTTAGTTTTTGCAAAACAGATCCATGCTTGTTTTTTTGTCTTGACATCATGAAACTTTCTCAGTTTTCCAAGCCTTTCATCTCTATCTTGCCCGAACATTCTTGTTTTTTAAAAATTCTTTTATTGTACTCATTAATTTTTTAAATTTTATTAAAGGTTAAATATGTACCATACTTTGTTTCTCAGCGTTATCAAACGGAATATGGCAGCCATTTTCATCCTCTCGGTGCACAGCGACCACACACTGTAAAAGGGGAATTTAATAGATCATATAGCTGTGGTGACCTGAGGAGTGTTAATTCCACCCCCAGGGCTGGACTTACCTCAATGCATCTTGGAAACTCTCTTGAACCACAATTGCAAAGGAAGAAGATTGTACCATATCGGAAAAACCACAACATATTTGCCACAGAAACAACAAAGGAACTTCCTGACAGAGTGTGGCTTAGCTTTGATGAGCAAAGTTCTGTTGTATCTGAAAACTCTAATCATGATCACAAAAACTATTCAAAGGTAGAAACTTGATAATAATTATTAAGTGGTTTTTATTATGTAATCATTGTAGTGTGTGTTTTCAAATCACAAATGATTGCGGTTATAAAAACAATCTTGTTTATCCACTTTTGAAGAACCTTCTAGATAAACATCATCATCATTTTTGTGCTTGGGAGTCGAAGTTATTCAGACAGAGAAATGAGCAATCTTTGATGGATGCTATATTTAGAGGTTCATGGTATTTTTAAATTGTGTGAGCCAGAGCTTGCAGTCATAAATACATCCATCTAGTGCATGGTGAACTATGTTGGATGGTTCCAACTAATGCCATAAAAAAAAATTACATATGATATTTTTTTGTGTGTGCTCATAAAAAAAAAATGAGTATTAGAGGGTACAGATTGGTACAGTTGCCAGTCATTTTGCCCAGTGCTTATTTCACCCCATGTTGTTTTGTCCCATTTCTTGGGTTGTTTTAAAGCAGCTATTCTATGTAACAAGTATAGATTTATGATTTTGGGTGAAACAACTTTAAGTTAATATATTCCTGGGGCAAAATGACTTATACATGGTGCAAAACAACTTGGGATTTGGGGCAAAATGACCTTAGAGTTGGGGTGAAACAACATGGGGAAAAACAACCACGGGGCAAAATGACTGAGGCAACAATGGATACTCTATGATCTTATGATATGAAGCTTACTTAATAGGATATATGACTGAACCACTGATTACTTTTAAAGTTCGGTACTGATGGCTGATCTGTTTACAGAGTTACCGAAATGTTTAATAATTATGTACATTGTTCTAAATGACCAGGGGCTGCGGAGGGGGAGGGGCTGCCAGGACTGAAGCCCTCCACTTTTTTTCATTTTTATTTTTTAGAATGGAGGGTATCTTGACTTGATTTTTTTCTGGCTCTTCCTTTTATGCTGCATTGGTTGTTAACTCTCTTACAGCAAAATTAATTGTATTCGGAGTTTAAAGTACGGTGAAGAAATGTACTAATAAACAGGGAGAAAACTTTTGTTTGTTTGTTTCTTTTTTTCTGAAAAATAGCCCTACCACTTTTTAAGGTACTCCGCGGCCCCTGTGACCCAGGCCTAGGTGGACATGGTTGGTGCAGTCATAATGATTACAGCTTCCAAACACAAGGTCCCCAGTTCGATTCATATTTGTGCAATCTTCCTGTAACTTATATTAGGCAGGGGCCTAATATAAGTTACAGTAACTCAGCTTTTCAAAGTTCTTGGGTAGATAAATGAGTATCAGCAAATGTTGGAAGCTGATACTCTATAACATACATAAGGATTAATGTTCTGTCTAGGGTGTGGAAGACTCTCATCTGCTTAACCAGAAATCAGAGATAGTTAAGACTATATACTATAGACATAGTAAAGGATTTAGCTACATGACCCCTAGATTTGTTAGGATCGACCTGCATCTAAATGCTAACTACAAAATACTGTAAACAGTACAAATTTCATGAGTTTGGGAACACAAGGAAAGTGTGGTATTGATAATAAGTAATATCAATGTAATTAATTTTAAAAATGAGGTATTCATTGCAGGAAATATAGTCATATTTAGTTAATAAATAATAATATTATTACAAACTGTTTATAATTGGTTATCTTAAAATAATATAATATAGTATATATTAATTATTAAGTTTATTACAAACTGTTTATAATTGGTTATCTTAAAATAATATAATATAGTATATATTAATTATTAAGTTTATATTAACATTTTTCAGCTACTTGAATTATTAAAGTACATATGTTGACTAACTTTTATTGTTTTAAAATTTCAGTCTCATCAAAACAGTCATTCTAAGATAAATACAGTAGCACATGAATCTCCAATTCTTGCTGCAGAAAAGAAGCTTTTGTCTAAGTCAACTGCAAAAAAGTCCTCTCCTTATGTGTCTGATGGAATTAACAGAAAAAGCACATATTCAAGAGATTTTGCTAACTACAAGTCCAATGATTCCATCCCGAAACCAAAAAAGAAAACAGCTTCTCCAAGCACACATTCAAAGAAGAATTTAAAAACATGTGAGATTTATTTTGTACTGTAGAATGTGTATATATATATAACTTATCTGTAATGACCTAATTGCCAGTGCCCTGTATGTACTAAAAGTATGCTTCAAATGTAGTGTTGCTTTACGGGTAGTTATAATATAGCTACAATATAACGTGCACTCTGATCAAATTGGTTCAAATCTATGCTTTCTTACACCAATAAAGTGATGTTTTTTGCTTGCTTGTTTTGTAGCTTGTATATTGCTGGTCATAATTTTATAACATTCTTGCATCTCCCAACATCATACGTGCTCTATTTCGCCGATAAAGTCATAGAAAGTTGTGCTCTAATGCTTAGTTAGAAATCTACAATCTAACAAATTTATTAAAGTTTAGCTTTTGACCAGAATTAGTATAAGTTAATATATTAAACAAAGTTATTAATAAAATTGGCCTATGTTTATTAGCACAAATTAGGACAGTGTGTAGGGTCACTATCCCCTTTGTGTTGAAACCTAATTCAGAAAAGGTTGTACACTGTACTTACTGCAGTATGTGCATGAGAGCTGGCAAAGTTTATATTCATTGGTTTCTCTTCAAGATTTCGCTTTCTGCTCTCAAGTCTAAAGGGTCTGAAAGCCATGAAAATCCCATGAACTTAATGAAATTTTTACTGGATTTTCATGGCCAATTTAATTTTCCACAGTTTTTTCATGGTTCAGTTTCATCATTTTTATTCTGAGTTTTTCACCCTGAAAAAATCCATTAAAAACTCCCTTAAACATAAAATCTTCAAGGCCGATGAAAAAAATGATGGCCATGAAAAGACCATGTATTTGCAGAATTTCATCTTAGCCATCAAAATACTATATATTTAGTATATTCATAGCAGTGTATCTAGAATTTCTACAGGGCCATGAGTTTCTCATATATTGAAGGATCTAATGCAAAAATGATGTAATTGACTTTATATGAAAAGATAAATTCTCCTAAGGGTTTTAAAAGCATAACATGGATAATGTACAACTAGGGACAGACAAGAACTTGATCAAAAGTCACCTACGCCATTTTTGCATTGGACTCTTTAATTGTAATTAAATACTAACAACCATGAAAAAATGCTATTTTAAAGACATTTTTAATTTTAAACCTTGCTAGCTCCTTGATTTCCAGGCAACCTTGAATAACTATGTTTTAACTATTGCCGAAAGTTGGTTTTATCTGTAAAACAAAGTATTTACCTAATGGAATCATTGGAATCAATTAAAATTATAGCAACAATATCTCATAAAATAATAATGAAATTGTTTTTATATTCAGCAACATCACCAGATCGCCTCCCTCCAGCTGGAATCAAAACAGCAACAAGTTTTGGTGACAAGAGGTTGATCCAGCCATCAGATAACTCTACTTATATCACACCTAAAAATGATAAAAATTCCAGGTAAGCTAACAATTAAGAAGTGAAACATACATGTTCAATGTATAAAATATGTTTGCATATATATATATATTGTCATATTGTTGTAAGTTGCAGTTCTAAAACAAAATGAAAATAAGGTATAAAAACCAGTATAATAATATGTGATTATTTGTGATGAAATTAGTAATTAACATTTATTGTTATTATTATTATTATTATTATTATTATTAATTAACAATTATTCCATGAGATGAGATGATAAGTAGCCAACGAGGAGTGTAGCACCGAGTTGGCTATAATTATCTCATATCCAACAAGTGCAAATGGAATATTTGTTTTATTAAATTTCATGAAATTTCCGAACCCGTCAATACTTGAAAATAACAACAAACTTTTAATAAATTGATAACCCATATACTGTAATTATGGTCATTTGGTATAATTATGAGCTGATTTAACTGAGATTCAGAGTGAATCAATCAGAATGCTAGAAACACAATATTCAAGTTTGAAAATTTGATAATAATTATAATAATTATTATAGTTGCTGAAAATTCAGAAGTCCTAAGTTAAAATTAAAATGATTCCAGCTACAAGAAAACAATGTTTAGGGCTATTAAATATACAAATCTTAATTGTTACTGCAATTATTTCTACTCTGGACCAGCAGAGTATTTGACTCAGAGTACAAGACCCATTACAAGAGCCCAGCTACAGCAAAAACAAAGTTTAAATATGTGGATGGAATATGGATTGAAGCTCCAGCAACTCTTGATAGAAATACTTATGAGGAAGTATGAATTACGCTTGTTTTTCTACTCTACGGTATTAATTATTAACTCTTACCATGCGAAGAATAATTTCATATATGAATTAAATTTAATTGTTCTAACTTTTGAACTTGTTAATGAAACCTTTATTTATTAAATGACTGTTTATTTTGTTTGTCTTTGCAAATATAATTTAGAAATGTCAAGGGTTTTGACGTACAGTATACCTAATTCTGGAGTTTTAAAAATTACTGATTTTGTCATTTAAAAAATCTAGTAGGTAAAGAGTTTTAATTACCTTGAAGTCCAAACTAGCGACCATAGTATATAAAAAAAAAATATTCGTTCTCTATAAATTATTTGATGATTATTTAAACCACATCATTCAGAGATATCAGGCCATATGGGGAACTTGTTTTCACTTCTAGATTAACACAAAATTCAGAGAACGAGTTTTCGATAAGTATATACTAGCGTTGTGATTTTTGCAAATTTCTGCTCAGCTTTACCAGTCTGGAATAAAGAAATTTGTTAAATCTGAAGTTCCAGACTAGAGCAAGTTATAAAAGGTAGGAAACAGAAACATGGATTAAAATGTAATCTTGGGTTAACACTAATCGGGTTTTAAGGAACTGGGCCCCAGGATGTTTTGAGACTTTCTCAGCAGAAGTGCATTTTGGGATAGAAACAATTAATGGAACTTTCCATTTGAATTATGCAGTTTTAAGATGAGCAAAAAGCACTTATATCTCTTTTACATAGCCTTTATTCTTCAGTTACAACAACCTTTTTTCTTCAAAAATGAAATTTATTAAGGTTGGAATTCTTATCACTTGAAACACTACTAGGAGCATTTGTGTGAAACATGTGTGAAACACGTGTGAAACATGTGTGAAACATTTCACGCACATTTCACACAAAAACTGTGTGAAAATTGTATGAAAATGATGTGTGA
>JAOBRB020393312.1:0-10262 GCA_027575285.2 Zoanthus pulchellus | reverse complement strand
AAAAATGCCGCGCAAGTCTGTAATAAATTACAATAGGTTTGATTTTTGCTAAGGGGGTTCGCTGGCAAAAGGGGGTTTCGCCAAAAAAGGGGGGTTTGCCCGAACCACCACCCCCCCTGGCTACGGGCCTAATATAATGTAGCACAGAATCAAACAACTTTCCGACCTCTGTTCAATAAAATAATCACTATTCAATTTAATTTGCTTAATGCTCCGAACAATATATCTTGTTAGCAAATACTATAGCCAGTAATAACGTAGGCAGTATATTCGGCGGCCATAACAGCCAAATGAGCTTTTCAAGTCTTGATATCTTGCAAAGACCCTCTTCTCTTGCCTTATAAGAACATCAGACTGAAAACTGGCCATAATTTAACACGGTGAGCCGAACGCATCCGAAGCTGAGGAGTGGCCAGTTTTGTTACATTATAGCACCAAATCATGGAATCAGGAAATAGTCGATGATGTAACATTCTTTATTACTTGCAGTTGAAGTGAAATTCGTGGAAATTTTACTATATAACAATGCAAGACTGAATATCTTTTATTTTACTTATCATCTCTCATCTATCATTAACTTTTTCCATTTCTCGTTGTTATATATAAAACATATTTTAAGAAAATTTGAGGCTAAAATCCAAAAACTATTCGAGAACATTCACCCTCGGGCAAGCTGATTAACACATTCTTTACTATTTACCTTGGCACAGCCAGCAGCTATACATCATACATTGAGTTTGCTTTCTCCCCAAGGACTATATAGTCGTCTTACTGTTATTCACAGGACTACATTTGATATCATATGTACCACAACAACCTCTACTGAATAAATGTTTATAGTTACTCATTCTGAAGTTATACTAAAATAGTATTTGTACAAGTTTTTGAATCAAGCAAGTTTGTCCTTTCTGAACAGCTTTTCATGTAAGAATGACTCAAAGATGTCGTGACTCCTTTTGCGTTCTCATTTTGTTCTCGCCTATAAAGTTACAGTGAAAGCTCTATTATCCAGACTCATCGGCAGCTCGGCAAATAGTCCATATGATCAAGAGACCAGACAAATGAAAAAATGAGTATTAATGAGATACGAGAAATTATTATCATCATCATCGTTCCTTATTGCGCCATAGTGTCGTATAGGGTGTATTGCGCCATAGTGTCGTATAGGGTGTATTGCGCCATAGTGTCGTATAGGGTTTATTGCGCCATAGTGTCGTATAGGGTGTATTGCGCCATAGTGTCGTATAGGGCACGTGACAAAGTTCCTCCCTTACCTCCCCTCTGGCGTAGCTTTCCCCCAACTTCTCCAACAAAACTGGTTTGGCTGATTCCAGTCCACTATCTTTCTCGAAGTACCTTTCGGTCTCTCTCGTTTTCTTCTTCGAGATGGTTGCCAAATACAAAATATATAAACATGTGATAAAATTTAAAAAATACACAACAGCAAGTTTTGAAATTATAAAATTTTCCCAGTTTTTATTAATTAAAATCTATAAGCAAGTTTGCTTGACATAAAAACAAAAAGACATTGAAAAAGATTTAAAATCGGCCTTTTACAACTTTATATTTTCAAGATGACAGTTATTTCATAGTTATGAAAAAATTGACCAGTAAAAAGTCCGGATAGTCAAAAAATCTGAATAGATTCGACTGTAGTTACTTGTAAAAACCAAATACACGCTCTTCTAATGATAATAAATTAATTCCCATTGAAATCATTTAGTTTTTAGTAATAGAGATTCAGTCCGCTCGCCAATCTATTCTCAGTACTTTTTCCTTTTATCCTTTTTATTTTGTATATTCTACTACTTGTATCTGATTTTTACAAGCTTTTTCATATTTCGTTTATTATTTTTAAACTGTTTGAATTTTTAAATTTGTCTTGTTTCGTTTAACTTTCAGTTTCATTCCTTCTACATTTTTTATTGCTAGTATTTGAATTTCAAAACTTTAACGGTTTTTCACATTTGATATAAAATATATGTTGGAACATACGAAACGTCAAATTATAAGATATTTTAATATCTTATAACTTGACGTTTCTATTTTCCAAAAAACGAATATGTTTATTACTGCTGTCTGCATTTTATTCTTTAATATTATTTGTTGTTCATGACTGTGACAGTGATAATGATAATTATGATAATTATTATGATTATGACCAGGTGGGCATCATCGTCGTAACACGGATCGAAGAGGAAAAATCATTGCAGTGTCACGTGTTATCAGTCATCCGGGATATGCCTCTAAATATCGTCTTCCTGATCTGGCCTTATTACAACTCCGCGAACACGTTCAATTCTCATCAACTATCAGACCTGCCTGCCTTCCTAAACAGGGCCAAGTAGTTACACAGAGAGGAAACTGTTATATCTCAGGTATCAAGGGTGGATAAACTGACCTGCGGTTGAAATATTGTACATATAGCCGAACATATATATTTTGCATTATTTGATTAGTTAATTCATTAACTCGAATAATCACGATATTTTGATCCAAAACGAAACGTGGTTCTGCTCTGGTGTAAACTGACTTATTTGAATCGTCTAGTTTTACTTAAAAAAATAAATACTTATTTAACCCTATAGTTCCTAGCCAAAGGCTAATGTTTTTAAAATCGCTCGACATAATCTTGGCGTGAATGTGTAATATTTCAAGCTGGAGTACACGGGAGAGAAATCCAGGGAATCAGAATATCAGATTACATGCATCCAGAGTCGATCCCGGCTCGTAGAGGCGAGATACGTGTTCCAGAGTAGACCATCATGACAACTTGCATGATCTAGTCATTGCACTGTTTTATATTAGAGGAAACAAAAAATATTAATTTGCTTTCCAAAACTTCCTAACAGAGCAACATTGACTTTAGTGTGATACATACAGTGATTGGTGTTATTTAATTTGTGTTAAATAACATTAAGAAATTAAATATAGAAACAAAGAACTGTCTAAGAAAGCTTTTATACCACGGTCGCTAATAGTATATTGAATTATTATTAACATTATTGTAATTATAAACGTTACTTTAATTAGTTCATAACTTTACCTTATTGTTTTTTAATCGTTATATAATTTTCTTGTTAATGTTCATGTTCAGAGCGATATTACTCTTGATGTAATTCGTATAGCTTTGGCAATATTTGTAAAAAATTATGCCAATAAAGCAATTATTCTATTCTATTCTAGTAATGATATCGATAATGGTATGCTGTGAATTAGGAGCTTAAATATACCAAATATTTTTTGGTAATCTATGTGTTGTGAAGCTTCGCAGTACTTTGCTTTAATCGTTCTATAGTATTGTAAAGTACATCATAAACTGCTGACCTCGTAACACAATGTTTAAAAACTTCAAATGTTTAACTTTAACTGCTTGGTTAATGTTTAAATGATTTCATTAAGTTGCTATTTTATGCATAAATATTCAAACAATGAAAAGTCAATTTTAGGGTTCAGTTTCCCCGGAAAATCACGAGGCAGGTAAAATGCCAAAAACTAAAGAAGTAGAAAGGATCGAACTAAATGGAAATTGCTATTGAAAAGCATCTTATTTTTTGGTATCTTTTGTGTCTTCTAATCTGAGAGTAAAATATATTACTCTATTTTTGGTCTTAAAATATCAAAATTCTTGGATCTAAAGTTTGCGGTTTTTTACATTTTCTTACTTAATGTTTGTGTTTATTGAAAATGCTCCAAGATACCTGGACCGAGTGAACTGATTGGTTAATTGTTTTCAATGAAGGTTGGGGACAGGACAACGGTGGTAGCGCCTCAACCCTCCTGAAACAATCGAAAGTTCCAGTTTATACTCACCAGGAGTGCAGACAAAAGCATTGGGTATCAGAGAAAGACAATATTTGCCTCGGGGGGAGAGGAAGCAGTGCCTGTTTTGGGGATAGTGGTGGCCCCCTCGTGTGTAAAGAGAGCGGGTCCTGGGTCTTGCGAGGTGCATCTTCATACGTTACTGGAAAGAATTGCCCGGTTGATAAATATTCGGTCTACGCCCGTGTTAGCTCGTATATCGACTGGATCAACGGTTACACAGGGGGGAGCGGTGGAGGAGGAGGAGGAGGAGGAGGAGGAGGAGGTAAGTCAGGACCAATAATAAGTTCTAAAAAATCTTTTTCTTTACCCCTCCCTTGCTTTGGGAATAACTAAAATAAAATTTGTTTCTAAAAACCTACTTAGATATCCCTTCCTGATTTAGGGTTTTAACCCTAAAACAACTAAGCCAAATTTAATCAAACTTGTTTCTAGGAAACATCCTAGCTGTAACTGATGAAGGTCGTACGACGGGAATGTCTTCAATTTCTATTTTTGAATATTTATATGAATTTTACTAAATTGCCTCCACAAGAAACAAAAGTTGTTTGTCCATTTGTTTTTTAAACAGTATAAATGTATATAGCTAGATAAACGGAAGACTCAACCATCAATTATTTTGTATACTTTTCGTTGTTTTTATGTAATCAAATTTGAAGAAGACCGAAATGTTTTGACCAATCAAACTGGTTGAACAAAAGTTGTCTGCTTTTTCTGATGATTAAAATGCCGAATCAATTGGAATTTTCTTTTCTTTTCAGCTTCATGTCAGGACAATAATAAAGATTGTGGGCTGTGGGAATATCTATGCCAAAGTAATCAGTATGTAATAGAAAACTGCAAGAAAACCTGTAACAGTTGTTAAAGGTCAAACAATCTCGGACAGCAGGTACGAACCAAATTAACAATGCTTCAATAGTGACGTTGTAAACATTACAAAGACAAAATTTTGAAGCTTCAATGATTGAAGATATAAATTAAAGAAACGAGAGTGTGAATGGCTCCCGACTTAGCTTCACTCATACAAAGTGTTATTAACTGAAAAACAATAGAGCCTGTAGACCTTAACACTCGCTTATTAGTGACAAAAACTTGATAAGGTTTCTATTATTGCTCCCGCAGCGAGCGAGCCTTAAGCGAGTAAACTTGGCAGCATCGTATTTTGTACATGTTGTTCAAAAGTTCAAAATTCAAAGCATTATTGTTGGTAACATTTTAAGCAGCATTCCTCGCCCCGCCAATAAGTCGCATCAAAAATATAAAAGTCTAAAATTAACTTTTCGCTTGAGCTTCTAGCCAAAGTTTCCTAGCATATGTTAAGCTGCAGCATTTTCGCCATAGTAAGTAGTAAGATGGATTGTGATCATACTTATAAATTAACAAGCTATTTCCTTTCCAACTAAAAGTTAATAAAGTTTTAAGAAAAGAAGCACTTTATTAGTTCATAAATTGCTTTTGATTGTTAAGAAGGTGAGAGTCCTTGACTTTTCCTGGACGGGACACTAATCCATCGCAGGTTAGCTCCCAACAGACACTGGTACTCATTTACCTACCCCGGGAGGATGGAAAGCTGAGTTGGCTTAGGTGGAAAAGAAGGTCACACAAAGGTTCAAATCTCGGCAAACTGCTGGGATTGAACTGGGGACCTTGTGGTTGGAATGCAGAAATGTTATATTACTAATTGCGCAACCACAACCGCCCATCATCTGTACAATAATTGCCGGATTTCATCATGGCAGCTATGATGCTATACTCTTAAGGAAAGAAACAAGTGGTTATTTATTTTGTACACCAAGATGGCCACTATGTTTATTATCCTTGGTGTCCCATGAGATTGTATGTAAACCAAGAAAACTGTTATTGAATTGGTTGAGAATATAATAAGCTTAAATCTTATTGCATTTGTTTACTGATTTAGAAAGCTAAAAACTACAATATGGTATATACTTTTGACCAACCATTATTATTATCATCATCATCATCATTATCATCATTATTATTTTTCTCATTATTATCATTATCATTATTATTATCATTATCATTATTATCATCATTATCATTATCATTATTATCATCATTATCATTAATATCATTATCATTAATATCAATATCTTTATTATCATCATTATCATTATTATCATCATTATCATTATTATCATTATCATTATTATTATCATTATCATTATTATCATTATCATTATTATCATCATTATCATTATTATCATTAATATCATTATCATTAATATCAATATCAATATTATCATCATTATCATTATTATCATCATTAACATTATCATTATTATCATCATTATCATTAATATCATTATCATTATTATCATTATTATTGCGTTCGACGGAGAACGCAATCATAATCTTGCGCAGGCGGAAAAAATCTCGATTTTGTGGTTGATCCAAATCGACGCCATTTTGGATTTCTCCGAGAGGGTCTGGGTGTGGGTCGTTTCAGCCAATACAGCATGTAAGCTTCCCATCAAATTACACAACAGTTTATTATTTAACTTCTTGTTTGTTTTTAACTGTTATTACACAGGAATAAGTTTAATCCCTTTACCACAGTGCTAGAAAAATCGCCATCATATCCAACCTTTAAACTGGCGAACGCACTTCACTAATCTATGATTACTGCTAGTTATTATTATTATTATCATCATCATCATCATCATCATCATCATCATCATTATTATTGTATTAAAATAATATAATATTTTCTCTTCCACAGTCTGCTCAAAGTAACATAACATGGCAAGGATCTTTTCACTAATATGAAAGTTTAAAATGTATCATGTCAAAAGTGTATTTGCTGAATAAAACAGATTAAAATACAACTCATTGTTGTAATTACTAGCGAGCCTAATTTATATAGACACGGAATTTTAGTTGAATATACTTAATATTTATACCAAGAGCACGCGTTGTTTTATTTTCGAAACACTTGTATCTATGATTCTATCATCATGGTCATCACATCTAGGTGTTGCATCAACGAAGCGGCTTAGCGAGACATAGCATCGTAAGCAAGAAAACGTTCGTTTTTAAACTTTTTTACTATACAGCATTTTGAGATTCTTAACATTGTTTAATTAATTAATAAAAAAATCGTTCAGTTGAACACTTTTTAATTGTTTTCTTTTATTATGCTGAGAAAGTATGCAGCTATACAATATATTATGAATTCTTTAAAATCTAGCACAGCTAGTAAGTTAATATAAACATTTACTTGAATCTAGCATAGCTAGTAAGTGAATATAAACATTTACTTGAATCTAGCACAGCTAGTAAGTGAATATAAACATTTACTTGAATCTAGCATAGCTAGTAAGTGAATACAAACATTTACTTGAATCTAGCACAGCTAGTAAGTGAATATAAACATTTACTTGAATCTAGCACGGCTAGTAAGTGAATATAAACATTTACTTGAATCTAGCACAGCTAGAAAGTTAATATAAACAGATTGAATAGTTAATATGTTTTTTCTTTTATAAATATAGAATCATTTCTTTAGTTATGTTTGTAGAGGAATATTGTTCAGTTTCAATCTCTATTCTCCTCAATGTTTAAATTCAATATTTTTCTTCTTTCAATGTTGTTAAAATTACTCTTTTTCAATGCGTCTGAACTGCCCGCAGGACAAATTTATATCTACTTGCTATTTTACACACAACGGGTAACAGGCCTATGCGATGTGTTATCACATTCACAATCAACTGTCAAAAGTGTGGATTTGTGACTGCAACGGATCGGTCTGCAGGCGCTATTTTTGTTGTGCTGCAAACTGCAATAAATCGTTGCATGAGAATGACACCTGACCACAATAAATTTATCTACAAGAGTGGATGAATCCTTAACAATACATGGATTCCCAGCACCTCTACGAGTGCGAATGGTAAGTTTTTCTGCAAGTGAAAGTGATATTATGTCAGTCATAAAAGATTAAAACTCGTACTTTGTTATAACTGCACCAAAATACGTTTAAGACTATCCGATTTTAGTATCACCTAACTATATATATATAGTAGCTTATTGCAAATTCAGCATTTTGATTGGCTACGCTACTAGTGGTCTATTAGTAATAGTCATCGAGTAGCGAAATTTGCCGGTTTTGAAAACCGGTTATTGCTTTTTTTGTTGCCGATTATTGCTTTTTCTGTCCAACTAGTTAGGTGATACTAAAACAATTAGACCTCTCGGCCTCATGGACTACGAGTTTGAATAGTAGTCGTAGTCCATTCGTCCTTGAGGTCTAATTGTTAATAAGTAATTGGCTATGGTCAATACCGGGCACAACTATATAGAATACCCAGCATAGGAAGTTATATAGTGTGGATAGCCTACGTGCCCCTCTCTCTCTGTCTATCCTCTGCGTTCCTAGGTAGAACATAAGTCTTCCACTAGTGCCTACGAAGTTATATTCCTTAAGCCTATCCACCAGTCTAATATATATAAAAAGATAAAAACATAAAGACATAACATTCACCATAATGGCAGTTAATACTATTAGTTAACAAGTATTATATTATATATGTATATAATCAGAATCCGCAAAAAGAGAATTAAACAGGCAACTTCTGTCCATCCAACTTCAATAAAAACGTTTCGGCCTTCGGCCTTTTTCAGTTTCCCAACATAAAGATGAATAAAACTTCGAAAAAGGACAAAAAAGGATGAAAATTATGTGCGTAACGTTTTTATCAAAGTTGTTTGGAAAAAATTTGCCTACTTCTCTTTTTGCAGATTCTGATAATGAATTTTTGAAGCAATGTGTGAATCAATATTGATCCTTCTCCAATTTGGTTTCCTTCGTTGGTTCATTTGTATGCTTTGTATGTGCGTACGCTTTGTACAAACTCAATGTTCGTAGGTCAGTAGACGTCGAACGTGTATAGGCTGTGCACACAAATTATTCCTATCTTAAATCAATGAAGGCCACTGACACCGGTAGGCACAAGAATTTCAAAGGAAGCGTTTTTAAATGGCGGGGTATTCTATAGTTATTCCCAATATCGCACTTCTTTCATAGTTTTATTGTTTTCTCTTACTCTCTTGATATCTAATTGCTTAACTACAAAAACACCTCGGCCAACTTTTTAATGTTTGACATCGCATGTCTACACAGTATTTATTTCTCCTGAAGATATCTAATAGATATAACTTTTCTTCTATTCGTTAGCCTAAGATCCTCAATAAAACAACAATAAAACTCAAACAAAGTTCATGAGCTGAAAGCCAAGCTCCAAGAATATCAAATCACTGTGCATGAGACAATAATTACTAGATTGTTTAGCGTAAAAACCCTCTAAAGAATAAACAAACTACCTTGAAGATTTTCTCTTGTCTCCACGGAATTATTTGTGGAATTCATTGCTGGATTCAGTAGCCAATCTATAGAGTCGTAATTTTTCTCTTTCATCCTTGAGGTCAGAGAGCGGGGCCTGGGGCTTACTATAGTAGCAAGTACACTCATTACTATAGTTATAAGACTAATGGCCTGTTGGGAAAGATTCGAACCAGAGTATAAGAAACAACTTAAAATACAATAAATTACAAAAACATAGTAAAATATTGTATAGTGTAGTGAATTACAACGCAGTGAAGTGAGACATAGCACAGAATCGTAAATAATCACATACATGAAAACATTACTTGATTCTGATTCGGCAAGAGCAATGCAATTACTTTGTAACTCTGTGCAAACATTTTGAATTTTGTGCAGAAATTTGTAATTTCGTTCAATAACAATCTCAAACATTTAAATCTGATTGGATAATAAACAATAAAAAGCTAATAATCCAATGAAAATACAGAAGTTTCTATAAAAATGAGGAAGAGGTTTTCAAATAAAAATCTTGAAAACGAAAAAAATGGCGTTTTCAGTACATTTTGCGATTCAAATTTAACGATAACTAGAATAAATATAAACGCAAAGAATGAAAATACTTGCAAGAGTAACCTCGTATGGATGACTGCGTGAAAAGCTTTGTTTAAAATATTAATTTCAGATTTGACGTAAAAATGTTCAGTTTAATTTCGTGTTTTCCATCACGTCTCCTGCCAGCGAATTCCGCAGGAGAAAATATTTTTAAATGAATCTTTCAATAACACTTGGTTATTCGTGCATGCAGTTGGATAATAAAATAATTTACGATTCTGTGCTATAATATCTCACTTAACGGTGTTGTAATTCACTATACTGTACAGTATTTAAAATACTGTGCTATATCTCACTTAACTGTGTTGTAATTCACTACACTATACAGAATTTTACGATGTAGCTATGCTATATATATCTCACTTAATTGTGTTATAACTCACTATACTATACAGTATTTAAAATATTGTGCTATGTCTCACTTAACTGTGTTATAATTCACTACACTATACAGAATTTTACGATGTAGCTATGCTATATCTCACTTAAT
>JAOBRB020393223.1:0-10263 GCA_027575285.2 Zoanthus pulchellus | reverse complement strand
CTATACTTTCATTGGCCTATGAAAACACACCTCTCGGCCAATAGAAACCACTGTACTATCTTAAATATTTTATAAAAGTCATTAACACAGTTATTACAAACATATTTTAAAAATGCAAACATTCATATGAAAAATATTGAATAATAGAAATTAATCAAATATTTATATTGAAACAAAATATTTAATACAATATATATTTCCACAGAAGGGCTGCTCTGACCGTCAGGGTGGGGTGCTTGTCGTATGGAAGCCATACGAGTTACCAAGGTGGGAGTGGTTGAATTCGATTTCAAAACCCTATACCAAGAGATACCAATAAAAAGCACACATTCAGACTTCAATCAGATGAAAAGATAACATAATCAAATAACTTCCGCAATGGCTAGTTTTTGAAAGCATTATTAACAGTTAGACATTCGTTGCCACGAAAAGTTGTGTTACCTGGAGCAATTTTTCAGCAACTTTTGCAATAGCGAAAACTGCAAATTGCTGTGACTTGTCAGGCGAGGGCAATTTTTTTCGCAACTCGCATTTTATTTTTCATTTCCTGTGAGCTGGATTAGTCCAGCGCGGGCTTTCATGTTTATTAGTGGTTTCATTGGCTCTTCACCTGATTGCGCCATTGGTATTGACAAGATGTTACAGGCTGTAACTTCGCAACATTGCGATAAGTAGAAGTTTGTTCAACACAACCTGCAACGTTGGGTTGCCAGTTGTTGCAGAAAGGTGTTACACGCGCACTTTTTTCAGCAACTTGCAACTTAGTAACTTTGCTTTGCAAGTTGCTGAAAAAATTGCCCCGTGTCAGAAATGTCAAAATTTGCTCTCTGGTGCGAAATCCGTTGAATTGTCATCCCTAAAAGGTACGACGAGCAGCCCTCCCTAATATGTTAGGAGTTATCGCCGGGCGTTTTGTTTGGGTTTATAATTTACACAATTTGCGTTACGTTTGTAAATGTGTTATGATTATGTTTCTCTGATAGAATCTCGTTTCTGTTGAATTAACTAGAAATGTATCTCCAGTTTTCTTGTTGTAACAAAAAAAAATTGTAAAAAGGTTTTTATGTAAAACAAACGTCTGTGCTTACAAGTAAACAATAATAATAATATATTTGTAATAAATACGTTGGTTTTGCACAAAAAGGAACTGCGGCTATACTAAGATAAAACGATTGAGGATTTGTACTCTTGTGCTTAATTTTGGTAGATTAGTTTTATCAATGGAAAACTAATGAGCGCAAATATACGAACTCATGAGCGGGCACATCGATGGCGCAGTTGTACAACAACAACAATTTATTATTGGTTTTCTCTCAGAGTTAACGTTGGGTAATAGTGAAAACTAACCGAGGAGGGTCAAACACAAAACGGAACTCCTCAATCTAAAAATTATAGTATAATGAGAACAACTTTAAACACGGTATGCGAGTCAATTATTTTCTTCGCAAAAAAGACTTAAACTTTTTAACTTAAACTCATAGTTAATGAAATTAGAAGAGCATTCCATATTTGAGGACCTTGAAAGAAGATCGTAGATTACTTGATATTTTTTCGACATTTTAGAGGGCGAGCGAAGATCGGGAGCTGACCTTGTATTTGGTTTCCAGTTTGAAATAGGTCTAGAAAAATAAATGGAAGCAAGCGGTTCTGATATTTATACATAGATTTTCCGACATGGAGCGATTTTAACTAACAAATATCCAAAATCTTTAATCGTGAAAAAGAGGAGCGGAATAATTTCATTTGGTTAAAGCTCGCATAACTTGTTTCTGCGGAAGGTAAATACGATTTAAATTAGTAGGATATGTAAAGGTCCATACAATGCTACAATAGACCGAATTCATAAATATGATGGTCACACGGATTAAGTCTGGGGCGAACAGGGAATCAAAGCATTTTAGGACACGGTGAATTAAATTTAATTGAATGGGTCCTAAAATGCCTCATTTTCATGTTCGCCCCAAACTTAATCCGCGTGGCCGCCATATTTATGAATTTTATCTAAAGGACATACAAGGATCTTTGTTGTCTGACTACAAGGTCCCAGGTTTAATCTCTAACTCTGCTGAGATTTTTTGCCAAAGTTGACTCAGCTTTCCATCCTTCCTGAGTAGGTAAATGAGTACCAGTGTTTCCAGGGAGCAAACCTGCGATGGGTTAGTGTCCCGACCAGGGGGAGGCAAAGACTCTCATCCGCTGAACACTACGGACACCGAATGACGCTCCGGCTCCACGGGCCACTAGGCTCGGGAAGGATTTAACTTATTTTCCTTATACGATCAAATATACTCAATTTAACAGCACAATTTGCTCAAATGAAATAGATTTACTGAATCGCATTTATTAAGGTTTCTTTCATAAAAAGTAAAGAAGTAATACTTTTCAAAATAGAAGTTATATATATTTTAGACATTACATAAACTGGGACGGCTTTTGGTCTTTTATTTTTTTTTTACAGTGGAAAAGTTTTATTATTGCTAATAAAAAGAAAATAAAAGCAGAACTAAAATTATCTTTATGGAAGATTCATTTTATAATTCAAACGCATAAACTGAAGTTCCTATGAAACAAAAATTTGTTTCATAAATCAGTGGTTCAATGTGTATAAACGTCAGATACATCGAAATTTTTTCCGAAAAATTTAAAAATGCCTTTTTTACGACCTTAAAGTTTACTATTCTCGCTAAAAAATGGACCCACTTCAAGCTCGGTCAAAGTGTTACGTGACCGAGGTTTCTACGTCATAAGGTTTGCAGGTGGATAAATTAGTTTTATATGATGGAGGAGAATGTGGGTAGTATTAAAAAGCGTGGAGGGAAATATTGTTGCTGGCACCCAAAACAATGTTGGTGTACAAACACCAGTTATAATGAAAGTATTTCTATACATAATCACCTTTGCAAACCTTAAGACGTCACGGCGCTACAACTTGTGTCCAGTCCATGGATCAATTTTGTAGGAGAACAGCTCATTTTAAGCGCGTATAAAAAAGGCTTTTGTAATTTTTTGGAAAAAATATTGGTAAATCTAATGTTTATACACATAAAACCATTAATTTATGAAAAAAATTCGTTTCATATGCACCTTAAGAAATTTTTATCTTCCAAGTTAGTTAATTTTATTCTCTATTTAGGCCATCTATAGGAAATCGAAATAAATATCTTGGCTTGTTAATGGCTTGGTAAGATTCTGTTGTAGGTGCTCTGTGAAACACGTCCAGGAAATGCGGCTTTTGCATTGGAAGTAAAAATAAATCAGATAGAAAAGACAGTGTTTCCTCACAGTTTCAAACACTGAGATGAGAATTGAAAATACGCCGCGTAGCTGTAATGAAACACTGTCTGTCGTGTTTGATATGTTTTCTCAATCTAAAATAAAACTAAGGAGTAAATTAAGAAATGAAATCGTAAAGACATGCTAATTCAGATCACATTTCCATACCACGGTTACTATTTCTTTCGCTCTAACTTGATCAATGAATTATTAATGCTTTTGGTTAACATTTGGCAAAACTATAACGGTAGTTTCAATACACTCCAGCCTGAATATGAAATCTTAACTGGAACCGAAAGTAAGTTACTTATATTCATATTTTATTGAAACAAGAGTTGCGTTATATACAAGGACTTTTTATCTGGTCCTTATATTTACCTATATTATATACTATCTACGCCCTACTTCCATCATAACAAATTATTTATTCTTCCTAGATTGAATACTATTGGCCAATAATACTCTTTGTCCGCCCAAACTTCTTATAAGCATTGCCTTTACTTTCTTTTGGAACTTACAATGATCCAAAAAAACTGAAAACAATACTTACGCAAATTTTTTGGTGGATGAACAAAGAATTACATGGTATTTTTGATATTGGCAGATTAATTCGTGTTATTGTTCGCTTTCTGTGACCCTTTACTACACTGAAAGTATATCTCGGTTGATAATGAGCTATGGCCTTTTCAACGACCTACGTACATGATACAGATTGCCTTTGTTGCCCTGCAGAGTAGCTTCTGTTATGATTAGATTTCTTGTTTCCTAAGTCTTTCGTTTTCAGATTGTCTTCGAAATCTAATTGACCCGAATAAGTCTTCAACTTCAAATTAGAAAGGCTCTTTACTGGGTTTATAGATAGGGAATAGGTGTTACCCCGAACATGCGCGCTTCGCGGTCTTTGTTTTGCAGCCTTTTCTCTTGACTGTGAAGCAGAGACCATGATTTTATTTTCTGGTGGCAGTAATGGATCATTCACGGACGTTGTCCAACCTCGTTTATCTGGAGGAAGGGTTTTGGTTATAAAAGCTGGGGCGGAGCGATTGCGAGTGACCACATGAGGTGTTCTGCTATCTGGAAGCGGATTTGATTCAGGATGTGACTGTTTAACGTGTGAAAATACAGCGTTATTACGCAGATCAGATTTTTCAGTAGTGGGTGGGACTTGGAATGACGTATATCGTTTAGCTTGAGCCCGGTATTGGGTCATGTGAGCTGGGGAGGACTGGGGACGGGCCCGGAATTTGCGACCCGAGGAGATCCTAAGAATATGTGCGTTGATAGCTCTAGCGTTGCTTTCTTGGCGCCGTACGTGTGAAGGTGCGCTTGAGATCCTCTTTGATATCTCGTAAGGTCTCACTTCTGGCTCAAGACAAACTGTCCCAGGAGTCCCACCACGGGACGGGGATCGACATGGTAGGCTATCCTTGGTAGAAGCGCGCATAAACTGTTGAGCCCGCACATATGAACGTGGTAGCTTTCTAGGAGAAGTCTTTGCATAGATCTTAAGAATCCCTAGTCCCTCTTGTCTTTCTGGTGGCAGGTCGTATCTCCATTTCACATTCTCAAAGTTGAAAATGAGCAGATTGCTTAAGGTGTTGACAACCATTCTACAAAAGAAAATCAAAGGCATCCTTGATGAGCTTGTAGAGCTAAATCATTAGTTTGGAGCACATTACCTCCATAATATGGGCCTAACGGTTTATGGTTGGTGAGTGTTGTATTAGCTTGACAGTGCTTCAAGTTAAAGAAGGTTCCTGATACTCGCAATAAGGCTAAATCATAATTTCTCCTAAAATGTTCAAAACAAATTTCCCAATAACATTGAGGAAACCACTTTTAACGAACATAAACTTCTTTCATCTGCAATTGTAATTTTATACAAACAACAGAACTGAAATGGCCCAAAAAGGATATTTGAAATTTCGTACAGTGATTCCTATAACTCTATTGCTTATACGTTTTTTAGATTTGTCCAATTACTAGAATACCTCGCTCCACGAGCTAAAAAGGACAATATGTACGTGCTGTTTATTTCGTATTATGATCCTTTTGTATATTTTGTTGACAGCTATCACTTCGACTAATGAAACGACAGCTATGTAGTTGCTTCATAAATTCTAGTTGTTATCATATGAAAATGCAGTTCTCCAACGCAATATTACAGAAAACTAATATTGCTTTTCTTTATTAAATGGTTGTTGTTTAACCAACATCCCGCCTCTTTTCGTGTCTGTTATGTTTTAGAAAACACAAATGGGTTCTGAAAAGTCTTGCTTGGTGCCGTTTTCTTCTTAGTCTCTGCTGCCCTCTTAAGGACTTCCTCCTTGGAGGAAGCAGGAAAAGAAACCAAGAGATGTCCTCTATTAACGTACACTGCATGTTTGTGTACTCTCAACAACAAAAGTTTGATTTTCCCTTTTCTATCGGACACCAACATCTTCTGTTTCTCTTGGGAATGTCTGAAAACGATCCATAGATACTTTTTGATGACAACCCTTTAAACTTCTGCACCATTGGTGTTTTGATTGATAGTTTAGTGAAGCTAATTGCCGCATGAGCGAATATGTTTTGAAGTTTATTTAACAGCAGACGAGCTTAAGACAATTGGTTGCTTCCTTTCCAAGTAAGCAATGGACGATAATCATTTTGCAGTTTATCAATTTTTTTTTTAATTTGATAAACTGCGAAATTTTTATCGTCCAATGCTTACTTGGAAAGGGAGCAAACAATTGCCTTGAACTCGTCTGTTGTTAATGAAACTGAAATTGCAGAAATTTTTAGATTGTTGCTGCAAACAGTATTAAAAATATTGTGAATTTTCTGTACTGCTGTCTGAAAGGGACTAAGCAGCCTTGTACAACTAAGTACTTCAACTTCCTGCGCTCAAGTTATCAATCAAAATATCAACGTTGTTGGAGATGTTTGTATGGCTGTCATCACAAGAACATCCGAGTTGATCCATGCACTCTGGAGAACAAGAGTAATCTAGATCAAGAGTAATCCAGTAACCTAGTACTGGATAATAATAGTAGTAATAGTAATACAGTAATCAAGAGTAATCCATAGTAATCTAGTACTTTAGCTAACTTCCTGCGGCGATCATAGACTTTGTATTAGTGATGACACAGTGGACAAACATAGCACTGTAATTCACCTACCAATGCTACGCCCGTGGGGGAAAGGTTGAGCAAGGGGTGGGGATCTGACATTTTACCCTCGAAAAGTATTACAATCTACTCACGGAAGCATGAACAGATAATCAACTTATGTCAAAACCCCCTCCTTTTAGACTATACAATCTCTTGTTTAAAGGTCATAAGCTGTAATCAAGAACTCCCCCTGATGAGTCTTAACCTTCCCCCTCCCGGGCAAGGTATTGTTATGAAATGCCGACTCTTTCCCGTCCTCCCACGGGCAAATCATCGATAGCCTTATTATTTACCTGTTCTCGGTAGCACATATCGTGTTTACGGGATCGTTTTTACTGTTCCCACGAATCAGTCGCAGGCAGTCGCCATTCAGAAGGTTCCAGATCCGTACCTAAGTGTGTAAAAATGTGTTATTTGGTTTACTATAATTTTGATTTTCGTTAAAACTGTTGGAAGCATTTTTTTAAAATATAGAATTGTGAGAAAGGGTAAGCATCTTTAAGATCGCAACTTTTTAATCGTAATTGCTTAATTATGAAAAGATCTTCAGCCGCTGACATTGTGATCTACACTCCTTTGTATAAGTGATGTTTGTCATGATTTGTTAGTATAGACGTGATATTGGTAATCGCTAAGTTATTTTCCTTATTCACAGTGGGACATGCGAACTGGAAAACTATTGCATAGATGTTCTCATCCACTGACGATAGTTCTACCAAACTCGTCAAGGGTGCGTTCGTTTGTACATATTACTGAACAGGAATTCATAAAATAAGAACTTTGTCGTAATCGTGAGACTGCTTTTCCAGCGAAGTAACAAACAAAACATGTCCTTTATATAAACAAATATTTCATCACCCAAATAATTTGGAAGGAAATTCAAAATTTCATTCCTAATCCGGAATACTTGGAATAAGCAAAAAACGAACAGGCCCCAATAATTTATCCATTTGAAACAAAAGAAATCCTAATAAGTGACCATGGTTTGCAAATGTGATATTAATAAGCGTATTTTTACGATTCTAATACTTAGTTTTATTTTTGATTCAGGAGACATACGAAACACTAGACAGGGTTTCATCACATTTTCAAACACCTCGAATTTTGTCATATATTCTCCGCTGTGCGTCGCATTTTCAACTCTTTTCTCCTTGTTTTGAAATGTGATGAAACACTGTCTCTTGTGTATGACTTACTGCGTTTCTACTGAGAAATTTTGTAAACGTTTTAGAACATTTACAGTAAACTTCCCTGAAAAGGTAAAGACTTTTTAGTTTTTAGTAATAGAACATTTTACCTTGCCATCGGCGGAACCAGTTACCACTCGACAGTACAGAAACTCAATACACAGCACTTCTCTGAAAAATTAAAGCATGACATTATGTTGCATGTTTCTCCTTTCAGAGAATAAGAACTATTAATATATTTTAATGTAGGTATAAGGTATTTCTCCGGCAATAGAAACTAATTGCGATTCTGAGCAGGTGATTCCTAATTATACTGCCGCCTTGTTGGGAGAAATATATTCCATACTGGCGGAGTCGTTCAATCACGGAGCAGTTATGATATCTTTTCATTTTTCTCACGCGCGTCAATTTTGGGCCAGTGATTCTCTTCTATATCACACCTCTCTAGCTGACCATGTTAACAGTAAGGCGATACTAAACGGGGTTGGAGTTAAGTTGACGCCAATATTTTACCTTTAAATCTTGTATTTTATTCACAAATTGAACTGAAACTCGTGAAACCTTTTTCACAAAAAAAGAAATACCACAAGTTTTGCAAAAATCCAGTAAAAACATGATTACATCACAGTTGATTAACTTGATTAACAATTGTAGAATTGAACACAATTTGGGCATCCTGCTGATGAACAGTAACTGTTTTGCTAGTTTTTTCAGCAGCATTATAGTTATGTCTGTTCAGGTATCTATTAACTAGTGAAAATATCATTGCACCAACCCGTGAAATATTTTTTCCACACGAAGATAAACTTCATATGTTCGCGCCACCATGTAATAGTCTCAACGGTTTTTTGACATTTAATTTACTTAAAGCTTACATACTTTGTAGTTGATTTGTGACATCCTGTCATAATTTACCAATAGAGAAGGTAGTTGGATTATACCCGGGAAAGGTAAAAAGTACTTACTTTGGATGTCTGAATGCCTGAAGGCACTTCTTGTGTTTTCTGATCATACTCCAAGCGAGTGCATAGCAGTCCATACTGCCTGTAACTAAATGGTAATTGTCAAACTTAAGACACGTGATTGCTCCATGATGGCCATCAAGTGACTTGCAAAAAAAAGAGAACTTAAAGTTATTTCATATTTTAAACATTTCATTCAACTTCAAGAGTTAAAAATATTTTTTTCCAAAAGTTACATAATCACCTTAACTAGTGATGCATTGTTTATATCCCACACTTTGACCTTGCCACCCTCACATCCACTAACGACGTGAGATTTGGACACCTGGAAAGTGAATCAACAAAACACGTCACTCAAGAAACAATCGCATAACAAAACTGAATATTTTATAACAAGAACGTGGTCATATTACGTTTATTACTGGGCTACCTGTTATAAGCCCAGATATGAATTCGGTTTGCTTTCTTTTTTGTGAAAAGTGGGACCTGGAACAAAAGGTAGCCCAGTGAACACTTCTAGAGGCGTCTGTTTCTTATCTTAAAACAGACAGTAAATCGCTTAATTTTTTCGTTTTCGTAAGCAAGATGCCGTGTGATATATTTTTAAAATGTACATAAAATCTTTAACTGAACAGAAAGAATAATTTATGTTGTTTTGTACCAAAAAATGCGGATATACTCACATCAACAGAGAGGATGACATGCCGATGTCTAAATGTTCGATGGCACTTCCCAGTAGCGAGGTTCCAAACTAAAGCGTATAAACTAACAATTAGTATACACCACAAGTTACCAACGGTAAGGTAAAGTGCGTCAAACTAGGTTTAAAATAAACGATGCGAGTTTGTTCTGGCGCATACGAGTACTTCTATAAACATTAATGGAGAAAAAGTTTGACTGTAAATATACATCAACAGAAAATTTGAACAATCATAACTTTATAATTACGAAAAACACTGAATTTCAAGTCCAGGTATGCAGATCAAAACACTCACTAAACGTGTACCAGGTATGAGCAAGCAAGCAAACCATACGGGACTTGCGCATAGACATCATGATATGATTCCTATTGCATACTATGTACTCGTAACCGTTGCCCATTAAAACATCTGATCGAGATTTGAGAAGCTATATAAAACGCCCAGTCCTATCATACTTAAAAACAGTGATGCTGTTCGTTAAGACTTAAAACAATTCAAACTCTGACAAACCTTTGACACTTTTGTCTCTTGATCCTGAGGCAACAGTGTCTTCATACAAAGCAATACAAACGACTGTTCCTCTGTGTCTGTTAACATAATATTAGCAAGGCATGAATAATAAGGAAATAATAATATTTAGAAATACATGAAATAGATTTTACTTAACTCCCAAGTTCCACAAATCCTGAAACTTCCAAGTTATCAAATTATTTTTGTAAGGTTAGTGCTACTTATACAACATATATTAGGCATTACCCCAAAGATTAAGACCATACCCAGTATATTACCCAATTAGGTCAGCTCAAGACCATACCCAGTGTATTACCCAATTAGGTCAGCTCAAGACCATACCCAGTGTATTACCCAATTAGATCAGCTCAAGACCATACCCAGTGTATTACCAAATTAGGTCAGCTCAAGACCATACCCAGTGTATTACCCAATTAGATCAGCTCAAGACCATACCCAGTGTATTACCCAATTAGGT
>JAOBRB020393144.1:0-10263 GCA_027575285.2 Zoanthus pulchellus | reverse complement strand
CAACGGGAATATATTACTATAACTACAAACTCGATTTAGCGTTGTGATTACAGTTGCAATAACTTCACGTTTCAGTTTAAAAAATCAGCAAAAAATATGTATTTTAAGTGTTAGAATTTACAAAATGCTTGAGAAATCACACATTATAACACTCAAAAAACATTAACACGTTTTGAAAATGTCATTTATTTCTGGACTTCGATCATTGATCGCTATGTCTTCATGTTCTCAACTCAACACATTTGTGTATTCTCAAAAACACGGTACGTAAAATAAGAAAAATCAAATGTTTCTGTTTTAATGATATGCAAAATAGGATACGAATTTTAGTTTCATTTTTATTTAATTTGTTTTTGAGTTCTTTTATTGTCTAGTTTTATATTTTATTTTACAGAACCCAAAATAACATTGAAATCGACTGGACAATGAATGAATGAATTTTCATGTGACGTTATCGAAACTTCCCACGCTTGACGTCATGCGACAAACAAATCAAAGGCAATATGAATAGAAATGTTTGATAAACGTCCAAAAAACGCAAATGTGAAAAGCTTACAACGCTCTTTCATGAATGAAATTTAACAAAAGTTACGAAAAGCTTATTGATTATATAGAATGTTTTAATTGGGACATCAGAATTAATTTCTATCAAATGAAAAAATATTTTATCGGTTATTTTTTTGATCTTGCTTTGTGCTTTAGGCGTGGGAGGTTTGAGATTTGACATAGCTATTTTTAGGTTGCGCTCTAATTCTCTTCCATCGTAACCGCAAGTGTTATTTTTAAGTTTATTTTTAATAAAGGCATGTCTCGCATACATAAGCAATGATTCTTTAAAAATAGTCAAATAAAATTTGTCAAACACAATTAGATTTAAGTATAAAATTAAAATAAATTTATAAACTGTTTGTTACTTTTATCTAAATACAATGCATGCATGTGGATTTCATGAAGCACATACTCAGTAAACCCCCACAAAGGATTCGTTTTTTACATTAAAACGTTTTTTTAATATACACACCGGAAAAGTAATTGTAGCGCGTGCTAGTAGGACAGTTGTGTTGAAATTAGGAGTTTAGATTCCGCCTGAACGTTGAAGTTCCTGCATTTTTTCATTTGCCGAAGGCCAGAAGGGAGTTTTCAGAGTTTTATCCAATCCAAACTACATCAGTACAAGGAGTATCACTTGCTCAATTTTATTTTGCACGATGACAAAAAGATCTAACAATTTGAATACTCGGTACACCGACTGCTGAAGTAATAGAAAGCGGAAAGTGTAATGACACTCGTAGAAAATTATTTTAGTACCTTTTGTTAAAATCCATGCAAGGATTTTTTTTAATTTTTCTAATTCATTGTTAAATCTGCGTAATTTTAGTCATCTGAAAACGTTTTGGTGTCGTTTCACAAATAGTTGCCATCTGTTGTAACCAATGCAAGCTCTTTGGTAGCGATTGGAGATTTCTTTTGAAAGAACGTACAACGTATAAACTATGAAACGGTAGAAACTTTTTGAAGCAAACTTGCAAAGTTGAGCTATGCTCACGAGTGCATGACTAGTCTTATCATACGGGATTTAACGGAGTCTACTTGAGACCTGAAACATTTGAATACTTTGCGAAGCAGCTCTTGAAATTAATCCGCGCCATAGATGAACAACAAACCCGTGGGTAGTCCACGTCTTCGAACTTACAAATCATTCCCACCATGTCGAAAAAGATCACTTCACCGCTTCGGTACCCAAACAGATACGGTAAGGCATACCTTTTTAAACTTAGCAAAAATACTATATGTATTTTTTAGAAATCAAATATTTCTGGATTGAAACTAAATTCATTTCATTGGCTAAAGTATTTGACTCAAGGAAGCGAAATTTAACAAATAATCGAGATTCATGCAGCTTCAAAGACGTAATATTTAAACACTTGCCTTGGTGTATAAGATTAAGTTACTACAGTTGTTTTTTTAAAATAAATGAATATTGCATGATTCTAAACAAATTGTAATTATGAACAGTCACAAACCGGTTATGTTTCAACCAATAATTACACTTTTTGGAACAATAATTACATTGAGTTGCAAACACTCCATTAAAAATCAAGTGTCTAGTCTCTAGAACAGCATTGCTTCTGTTGGTTCGATATAATATGTGAACCGACGACGAGAAGATTTCGCCTTCCAATTGTTACAATTTTTATTGCAGCCGTTCATTTATAACTCTCATGATGCATCTAAAGATTAAAGGCTAAAAACATGCTATTTACTGCGTCAATTAATGAAATAGAAGCAAGAGTTTTATACAGTTTTATATGCAAATTATGAAAAAATAGTCAAAAAGATTTGTGAACAACACAGTATTATTTATCTTGTTTGTTAAATTTAAAAAACCACAGTTTGAAGTCTTTATTAACAGCAAAATTTTCTTTGAAAACCAACCAATTTTGTTTGAAAATAACCTCAATACTGACGGTAACAACAATTTCACAAAAGTATACCATATTTAATTCTAGATCCGAGCTCGAGGTAAGTGAAGTCGAATGAATTCTAGTCTCTTGCGAGGCCTTGTTCTCGCGGATTGCATTTTTAAAATCGTGCATGCTAGGAAACGCAAGAACAAAAGGGTTAATTATTTTCTCTGCAGTCAATAGCGGACACGATGAATATGGTTGCTACAAAATTAGAAGTATGGGAGTGTACGAAGCAAATTCAAAGTCGGGGGGCCAACTCCAGCTTTGGGAAACTTAATAGTTAAATGTTTTAACAACCATTTTTACCTTGATGTCATGTTTTGCACATTAATTATGTTACTCTATAGTTGATATATATAATTTTTAATAGGGTGTTTGGTATTAAAAAACGTTAAAGGCATATAACTCTTCAATTTTATATTTGATGGTGTGCAATGTAACAAAACAGCCTGAGATCTACAGTGGGCTACACATTTCTCACTCTTTCATTTTAGACTTAAAGTAACATGTTTAATTAAAATTTGTGATATAGGCCTAGGTAAAGTGCTCTTTGAAGTCCCAGAAATGGGACTATATATATTTTTCTTATTGCCAAACGTGGGGGGCCAAAACATACGATGCACCCCCACACTTAAAAGTGGGGGCAATAGTTCCCGTGGCCCCCCACTTCCTACGCCACTGAGGATCAAGGGGTCTATACAAGGTTACCTGGCGTTTAGCTGAACCAAGGCGGAAACTACAAACTTATGAAGTAAATAATTTTATAAAGTGTGAAAAAACGCTCGTCTTAGGTGGAAGGATAAGATTTCACTTGTAGTTCTGGTCTTACGTTTTCATGTCGACCATAGCATGCAAACGGATTCAATATCAGTTTTGATATGGTGAAAAGTATTATTACTCTCACATTTTTAAACATCTATGAATGAATAAATGCATCTTAGTGCTTAGAAGTCATTTTGAAATTTATGTCCGTTTTGTGCGTTTATCCAAAGCAAATACGTGACATTTAACAATTTTCGCCGACTCAGGCGAAGTGAATCTATCTGACGATTACGGAATCGAGAAGAATATTCACAACCAAGATACTCACTGAGCCGGAGGTGAATAATCATTTTAGCAAAATTACGCTGGTGATTATCAGAAAGAGAGCCATCATCTATGACTGACGAAAACATCCGAAAAACGCGTGGCGGCCATTTCAGTTGAAAAATTGTTTTCACTCCGTCGAGGTGCACGTGATCATTACTAGCATAACATGTCAGCTTTCACCAATGACTGCGCAGGAAACCCTGTAACCACGTGAGTAACTATACTATTTTGACAGAGTTACGTTACACTGAGTTAGTAGTTTGTGAGCGTTCGGTATAATGACCAGTGGTACACGAAAACGAGCATTCCATCACGTACGTCTCAGATACGCATGTTCATTGTTTATCTGTCTTTAATTGATGTTAAACTTCAATAAATACACTTTGTCAACTTTGCGATGTTTTCCATGTGCAATGTCAAGGTATCCGGCTTTTAAAAATAATAATTAATAAACAATATGCGAGCAGCATTCCACTTGCTCAGTACTGCAACAACTAGTACTACCGGCTTTGTCGTGTTTTTACATTATATCATACTCTAAGTTTGGATACTGGACCCTTTCTAGATCGCAGCCCGCGTAGCAAGCATTTCCGTTGGTTTTTGGCCAGATTTTGTATTTTGGCCGCGCAAAACCTGGGGCGAGAGCAAAAAAGAGAACTTAAGGGGCGGGCTAGGTTATCGAAATCGGGGAGGGGCAAGGGGAGATGGTACTACCCCTCACCCCACCCGCCATAATTCTGCCAATTTTATATCAACTGGGAGAAAACTTGGTAAGCCATAAGTGAAACTTTTTTTTATCAATCGATGATTAATGTGGTGTGGTGTATTGTTGATTAGTGTATTGTATGGTATTGGTTTGGTGCAGTGTGTGATGTTGTGTGATATTGATTTTGGTGTGATACAATATAGTGAGATCAGTGCAACTAAAATTTGTTATATATTCATTTATTGATAGAATTATTAATTGAAACTGCAGCAGTAAACAATAGAGCGGAAGCAGTTTACTCATACATCTATTAATGAAGATTATCTGATTTATTTAGCTGTTATATCGCTAAGAGCTTTATTTTTCACTAATTTGTTCACACTCTATAGCTAGCTAGTGTTTGATAGCTTTCCATGCTAAAGTATATTGTGACGTTGAATTTGTTCGTAATAAATACAAATCAAAAATTGAACAGCCAAATTTTAAACCAAATATTGTTTGATCGATAGTTCAAAGATTTTACTGTAAAGTTGAACGAACTCAACGCTAGTGACACAATATTGATACACCGGCTGCGCCAACAGAAATAAAGGAGCGTTCGTTCCTAGTTGTTCTTACATAAATTTTGATTGTTCAACCATTTCATTTATTGGTTTTGCGTGGGCAGTGGTTCTTTTGAACAATAATGCTTTGCTGGACATATTTAACAAAAGCTTTCGAAACATCTAGAATCTAAAAACTGCATTAATTGAAGAATCATAAACTCGAAAAACAAAACAACAACAAACGATAAAGTAAGTGTAATTGTTGTATTGTGAAGTTATTACATGTTTTATGAAATGCTTGATGATTTTTGTTTTTTTCTCATCGAGTTTTGATTGTTACGTGCGGGTACAAATCCAGATAGCTTTAAAACTAAAAGACTCATATCCAAATTGAAAAGTCGCACTTTAATACTCCAGATACATTATTACTCTTTTGAAGATATCTGAAATTCAAAGTACTTGTCCGTACTCTCGGCTAGTATTAGTTTCTTTTTTCTTTTTTATTGAGTGAAGGTATGTGTGAAGTGTCAGTCTTAAAAATGTCGAGATTTTGCTATTATAATTTGCGTAAAGCATGAAAAAGGAAAAGGATATTTAATTTCCGTCACGGAGAAGAAGCGCTAAAACACCAAAAACATGGCAAAGAGGTCATGCACGGTAAAAATTATTTTGAAAACAAATTAGATGTATTTAACTTTGCCACAACAACTGCTCGACATTAAAGCTTTAAAATTACATACTTTATTGAAGTTTTAGTTTTGGTCGAAAAACTTGTGTTTATGACAATGCTGCCCGCTACAGGGAATTACAAGGCTCGACTAATCTAGATTCTTCCGTTTTGCCGAGATACTTTTTGAAAAAATAATGACAATTAAACAATGCAGGCCTTTTGTTTATATTTACCATAAGGAAAGACAAGCGAGCTTATAGTCAGGTCAGTCACAGACTTCCTATGTTAATAGTAAAAGCTAATTTCGCAAGCTTGATTAATGTAATAGCCAGCTAAAAGAAACTTTTCATCAAATCTTGATATACTTGATCTTGGTGTATCCATACTGAATGCAAAGAGACTCAATATAAATTATCTTTTATTCAAGACTAGTATAACCAATATATATAAAATATAAAAACTACGTACGGCTTCGGTATGACGATGTTCATATGAAGCAGCTGTAATCAGTGATTGATAGGCAACTAGACGGTTAACTGGCTAGTAGTGCTTTACTCTCGTTTGCTCAAAGTGTGGCTGAGCAGCTTTACCCCGTTTGTGTGAAAAACGTCGTCGTTCATTTTTTGCTATCCGTGCATGCGTGTGTCGAGGGCAGGAAGATCAATGCCTGATCCATGACCATGTACTGTATTACCGGAACGATTAATCTAAAAACAGGATAACGATTGCAATATTTAAACGGCCTATTTAAACTATATACGTCGCTGAAGCAAAAAATTCTGACGGCTAAAATAAAAGAATAATAATTCGGCTTCAAAAGGCAATTTTTTTGCATACGAATTTTACGATGTTTACGATTCATTCAACGACTTCTACACTTAGGTATAAAAAGTCTTCATATATATGATAAATGTCAGGATAATAATTCATTGCTTGCATTGATATTGTAGTTTTTCCGGGTTGATCTGTGTTTGTATGAATAAAAACAAATATATAAATATACATCGCCTACTTTAAAGGCTAAGCAAATAACATTGGTGTTTTCGACCTCCACAGGTTGACGGTCTATTATAAAAAAAGGCCTTGTGGACGAAAGCTTTAAGAATTAGGTCTATTGAAAAACTTACTTTCAAAGATACTTATTGTATCACTGTTTGAGAGTGAAGGATAGATGCATACGTTTCTGAAGGCTTTTGGAAATGAAATTTTATAGAAACTTCACTTTATATAAATTGCGACAGGCTAGAGCATACATGATTGTGCCTAAGTATGGTTTTACCAATAATTATTATGAAATCTTCGTAAACTTCTCAACTAGATCTTCAGTGATGGTTACAAGGTGTTTACACTATCGAAACAAAAATAAACTAGATATCTCAGAGATAAATCACAACAATTGATATAATAAATGCTCTTTTCAAATTTTACTCCGGCGACGCATTAAGGTAAAAGTTAACGCAAAAACTCGTTCACCGTTTTCAATTTAATTGCTTGATGTAGAGAAAAAAACATTTTTAAAAAGTCAACAGTTGTTAGATGTCGAAACGCATAGTTTTATTTTCGTTCTCAACTGAAACAAAAATATTTTCAACAAGCTTCATTTTTTTAGTTGCTATACTTATAGTATTTAAGCGAAATTAATTATTGTACATTCTGCATGTCTTTGAATTGTAGTCTGTGAGTGTGAAGGTCGGCACACAGGTGATTAATTTTGTGACAACTAGCAAATGACTAGAAGTGGAAGAGTTTGAAATTACTAGTACTAGCGACGATCGTTCTTTAAGGAAAAATTTAGTTTGAAAATGTTGTTTTCACACGTTTTAGTTGACTACTAACAGCAAGCAAGTGTGATGAACCATAGTCATAGAACATGCGATGATTTATTTTTCATAGTATCAGTAGTGTGTGCAGTGAACAAATAGAAAACTCAAATGTTGTGTTAGACCAATGAAAAAAAAAATTAATTGTTACGCTTTGTAGTTAAAATGCAACTGAAAATGGGAGCATTTTTCTGTAACCTCAAGCACTTTTCTAAAATTCCTTTTTATCGAGCACTATAGGCAAGAGCGTATACATATATTAAAACTATACAGACCGCAAAAGTGCTAGGTCGGATGGGTCCTGAGGTGACAACTGATTGAGAACGTGAAAAACCATAGTTATTTATTTAGGCTTGTTCATGTATTATTTTATATGATATGATATGTTACCACCTGTATTTCTCTTTGTGTACGTTTTATATTTTTGTAAATCATTGGATACTTTGCTGATTCTACGCCATTAAGACATTTCATATGCTAATTAATACTTGTTTTTGATCACCGCTCATACTTGCTAGCGAACCTTTAAGTGAACTGTTCAGAACTAAATGCCGGCACAATAACAAACTGTTTAATCCGTATTTGTACCATAGTGCCTTCTCCCACGCAAAAATTTTGCGTTGTAGCGAAAAGAATAGCAAACCTAATGAACGGTATATTCTCAATTGAAAATGTGGACCTCATGCGGTCAGCCTAAGCACGTGACTTCTTTTGAAATTACGTCATGGTGAACACTGATTGGCTGTAGACTGTGCTGAGCGAACTGAGAGCCTGCATATTTGTGAGAACATGTGTGGGAGAAGATTGAAAGAGTGTGAATTATTTTGGTAAATTTTGAAGTACTTTTGGCAGAAAATGACCGGAAAACAGTTTACCAACAGTGCACGAGCATTTTTGCGTTTGATTTGGACGGATAAACTCTTTTATGGCGAAGAAGTTGGACATTTTGACGGGCAGAATTGAAGTGACAAGCTTTCGTTTGAGGTAAGCTTTGAATCGTGAAAAATTGCTTCATTTGCAAGATTTTTTAACTTGTTTTCTTCCGCGTGAAGTTTCCTTTGGCTAACTTTGGGCCAATTTAAACTTTGGTCCAGCAGTCAGCTGACTTTTGGAAAAATATATGATTGAAACTGTACATTTCCTGTACAAGTCCTTATTTTTCAAGACGAATTTCAGTGTAATGGAACTGTATTTGTCCGTGATATTCTACAAAACTTGCTGCAAAGATGATCAGTAAGGTTGTGACTTGCTTTGGCTATATAGTGGAAGAAATGCGGTTCTTAAGAGCTAATAAGTTTCGAATTTCGGTCATTTTGTTTAGAGCTTAGAGCACAAAATAGTGACATGTACTTTTTAAGTAGAACTGTGTGATCGAATGCGACAGAATCAAACAGGATATACAAATTGAAGTTGACTGGTAGCGATTTAACATGAGCTGAAGCCGAAACCTTGATATAGCTTGAATTCTTTTTGTAGAAGTGTCATATTTTCTAACCCGTAAACTTCTTTTTTTTTGCAGCGCTATAATTGTTATTAATGATGGTATTTATTTCTTTTGACATATCTCTAGTATGTTAGGAAGTAAGAGCTTGTTTTGAAAATGACTGGTGTCGGCGATTACTGAAAATTGCTGTCCTTTACAATCATATGCAAATTTTGAAGGCACTTAGCGTTGAATATATCGTCTTTCGACGTATTGAAAGGAAACGGACAAAACCTAATCTATTATTGATAAATCAACTACTTCTGACAAACAAGAAAGCACGTGTGGAAAATAACATCGGCTTAGAGTAGCGTTGGGCTTTTTAGCATCAACATTAGGTTCTTTTTAGCATGTGCTCGATAAATTTGTTTTGTCTGACGGCAGTCTGTCAATCTATTAGGGACCGTCTGGCCATTCAAATGCGAAGAATATGAAACCTGCTCATACTTACTTCAGAGACCAAGTAGAGACTCTTGTAGGTTGGTTTTCAAACTGGAATGAGTGTGAACAGACAATTGCTCTTTACACTCTGCTGAAAAGAATTTCGACGACTCAAGCCAGGTTCCTTTCTCTAATACTCCAGCACACCTTCAGGAACGACACAAGAGAATTACAGTTATTACAACGTCAAGCTAATGATAAGGGTAAGTTTTATAGCATGTATTGGATTCAAAATGATATTAAATAATTTAATGATAATAATAATAATTTAAGATGTGGTGGAAAATGTAAACAACTGTTAAAACGTCTTAAGTTATTATTGTTATTATCATTTAGTATAAATACTAAACTAAACATATTTTATGAAATTGTTTTAAATATAAATTGATCAACCAAAAACTTTTCATAATGAATTTTTTTAGTCTACAGATTTGTGAAAATTTGCACTTTAGAATTTTTAACTCTCAATTCAAGGTGACATGTATAACTAAGTTGTTTCTTTCAATCTACTTGTATGACCTGATTTAGCTAGAATTAAATTTTTGTGATATGTGTTAGTCCTAGCGAGATTACAGAATGAAATATTACCACTTGTTATTTAATACAGAACCAAGACTTCACATTTTGTTGTACTTGTTATAAATAAAAGTATTTTAATAGTGGCTGGAAGTCATTATTTGAAAATGAATCTTTTCCGTTCTTTTCTCAGATTTTTAAATACGCAACCAATAAAGGTGTTAGATTGATTGCAGAGAATATATTTTTTTTATATCTTTTGAACAAGAAAGATTAGACAAAACATTGTGCCTTTACAATCCAAATAAAAGGGTTTTTCATTTGCTGTTACTAGGCTCAGAGTATGGTTTGCAACCACTTGTTGCCTGGTTAGTACTTCAAATAATTAAATAAGTGATAAAGCACTAACAAACAGTTTTTAAAGAAAGCTAAAGTACTGTTTAATTGTTTATTGCGTTCTCCTAACGTCGAACGCAATCATAATCTTGCGCAGGCGGAAAAAATCTTGATTTTGTGGTTGATCCA
>JAOBRB020393060.1:0-10264 GCA_027575285.2 Zoanthus pulchellus | reverse complement strand
ATCATTCATTTTGTGATACAAGCATAAAACTCGGCATAAATAAACATTAGGTAGCCCGAGTAAACGCGTGTGTACGCATCTAGTTCTATTTCAATTTGATTTAGAAGTTATATTGGGTATGTAAATTTGTTATTTAAATATTCAAAATATAATAATGTTTTTTTACTTAGGCTGCCTGTGGAAGATTGTGTTGGAAATCTGGATTTGTTTTTCCTGGCAGGCCTGGTTACAAAATGCAGTTTTTACAGCTAAGCTTGTCAAAAATTAATTAGGACAAATATCGGATCATTTGAGAATGATTCAAAGGCTAACAGCTAATAACAAGTAATATTTATGAATCAAAGAGACTGGCATTCCTGTTCCTGAATGTAAAAATGCCATCGAACCCTGTGGCTAATTGGTAAACCTCATTAATTGCTCTGTTGCTAGCAGGGTTGTCGTGATGGTGCAGTGGTTAGCTCATCTGACTAGTAACAAGGGGATGCGGGTTCGATTCCCATTCACAGCATACAGTATATACTGTTTTTTCATTAAAATAAAGGAGCAGTTAGTTAGTTTGTTGTCGCTATTTCTATATTCATCCATAAACCATTTGTATGGCAAAGAATTGTGTATCCTTTGGATCCTACAAGCTAGTGACTTCATCATTGGAATGCCAGCCTCTTTGATTTATAAATATATATACATGATATAGTACAATCATAATAATATCTAGTAAAATCCAACTAGTAGGCTATTATCAATGCTGCATTCTGACTGGTTGAGCTACTAGTAGGCTATATTTGTTATAGCCTACTAGTAGCAAAAAGTGCTGGCCTAGTAAACCAAAACAATGGTGTCTGAATTGCGTTTTGCTGAAGTTTCGAATGAGTATTTGACCTCACTATTACAAAAAATAAATTTGAACTTTTGACAAATGTTACTGTAAACTATTTTATTATCTTTTCAACAAACTAAATTACCTAGTTTTTACAGAATAGTTTTCAAGCAAAACAAGGTTTGAAACTCCGATAGAACAGATGAAGAAAGAAGAGCTAAATGACAGCATTAAATTTTTTTTTGCTGTAGTGAAGCAGAAAGATGGGAAAAATTTCAAAGTTCCATCTAGTGAATACGCCTGGCCGTATTTGTAATGTTTGGACGCAAAAATAAAATTAAAGTCTAGCTTTAACTAGCGAAAGATGTTTTGACCTCGATGTTTTTTTTGATCAACTAGTTGGATTTTACTAAAACAAATATTCCTCTCACCCTCAAGATTGGCCTCTGCGTCCGAATAGCCCATTCGGCCTTCAGCCTCATAGGCTATTGAGTCAGAGCCCATTCGGGCATGAGGAATAATTGTTATATAATTATTGAAACTAGTATACTTCAACTATGTGTTTTTAACTAAAAATCTAGTAGTGTAACCAGGCACTTTTTGAGGCAAAATATATAACAATTACTGTAACTAAGAACATCCAACTTTGACTCTTTCTGTGAAAGCACACTGTTTTTTGTCCCTTCTCTTATTTTAATTAGGAAATATATTTTTAGTTTTCTTAACAAAATTTATGATTGAACTAACACCTACAGAAAAGCCCAAGTTCACGCATTCCATGCATCTAGTTATTTTTAAAACCATTACAAGTTTTCAAAGATGTCTAACAACAGTTTAAATGTTTGTCCAAGTTACTGTAGCATCTGATGAATGACTTCAATAAATATTTTTGTTACGACTGACCTCAACCACTATGTGATAGTTTTCCAGTAGTAGCACTTTATAACTGTAGAAATGCATGAACCTAAAAATTTTAAAAATCCATTAGTCAGTTTTACCAGATTATAAAAATGACATCTGTCAATTCGTCTAGTTTCGCACTCCGCAGGAGATAATATGGCCAGAAATGATTTTGATTGGCTGAATGCTTTTTCTTGAAACAATTTTTATGTTAAATCTATCAAACACTTGAGTTTCCAACTTAGGCAGTTTTTTGTCGACTGACTTGAAATTTGGTAGATTTACAGCTACTGTAAACATCTGCAGTTCAAAACAGTGTCAGAGTTTTTGGAAATTTTAAAAACTTTTCAAGTTATCACAATAAAACTCTGCAGCTTTTGTTTACAAAAGTGCTATTTTAAGTTTATGGTTGTAAAATAAAAACAAAGCATCCTTTCAAAAAACCCTGACATGGTTTGGGACTTTAATTAAAGTAACAAATATGAAAATTTAATTGGTTCCACAAAACACAGAACTTGTGACTAGGTACTCTTGAAAGAGAACACAAATGTTGGGAAATAAGTTTGCTTTTTTTTATTTTTTTTTTGCATTTACAAAATAACACTTTAGAGAATTTCTTATTAAGCATTTTTAGCTACTAAGTTATTTTTGGAAGTTGGTACCCGTAAATCTGTAATTTAAAAACACTGTACAAATTTAGATATTTAATATGTGGGTACAATAAAGCTCTTCTTCAGTGATATATATAGGTTTACAGGGTTACGTTGTGAAAAAAACCGAGATATGCTCCATTAACCAAAAACATTGTCTAAACTAAATTGTAGCATTAAGAGAGGAGCCACCATACAGTACCATCCCCTAACAAAAGTTGCACCCTAGCTCACATGGTCTGGAGGGAGGGTATGCAACTGGAGCACCATAATTTTCAATGTGAGTCCACATTTGTGCTGATGTCAGCATTATCAGAATTTTGAGAAATCAATCTCAGATTTAGCCAAAGTGATTTGGAATTAAGGTTGAAATTTCACTTTTTAAACAAAATCTTGACATATTTGAATAATGGCACAGGGTTCTCAGTAGAAGCTGGCAAACAGCGAATTCAGCTGCCTGTCAAGACGAAAGTAGCCACCTGTGTTGGCAATGTTTAGCAGCAAGGCAAGGTTTAGCTGGCAAGGTTTAGCCACCTGTAATTACTTCTTGGCCATCTTATCAATTGAAAACACTACTGAGAACCTTGATGGCATTTTGAGCTCTTATTAAGGTCTCTTAAATAATTCAGATTTTTTAGAGGAGATTGGAGGAAGGAGATAGGTTTTGTAGATGTAGTTTTTTCAGTAGAAATTTGAGTTTAAGGGAATTTTAGTGAAGTTTAAAAATTAATTGTGGAGTTAATATTTGAAAGAAATCCGCCAAACCGTCCCCTAGCTAATAACAGTTGTATTCTCGCATGGTCTGGAGGGATGGTTGGGCAGTAATCACCCAAATTTGTCCATCTCAAATACTTCTTTCAACTCCTTCAATATCCAACAAACTTTATAGTAGCGAGTGGCCATAATTAGGTGTTTAATTTACTATATTTTAATCTCAGTTATAAATTAAACTGTTTAACTACCTGCATGAGATGAATCTGTGTGATTATTACAAGCAGAACAAGTTGAGGAGGACCACAATAATTCAGAATCTTCATCCATCCCTATGAATTAATGAAATGAAAAATGATTATAAATGGGGTAATTGTGGGTTTAAATCCCTGAAACAATACAAAAATTGTGCACGAAAATAATTATTGCATACCTTTCTAAATAGAACAATAGAAAATAAAAATCATCATCATCATCAATCCAGTTTTGATCTGGTTTTCTCCCCGTAAACGAGGGTGGCCGGATTTACCCCACTCTGCCAGCAATCTCTCCCACTCCCACTCTCCATCTTGCTCGATTCATTGCATCCTCCTTCTTCAAACCAACACTCCTACTCTCCTTCTCAACCTGCGATCTCCATGTCTTCCTCGGCCATCCTCGCCTCCTCTTTTCCCTTCACTTCAAACTCCAATGCCTTCCTCAAAACATGCCCATCATCCCTCCTTAACACATGCTTGTACCATCCTACTCCATCCACCTTTTCCATCTGAACCACTGTTTCCTTTAATTCCAACATCTCCATTAGGTTTTATAATTATATATAAAGTAGTAGTTGCTATCACCAACAAGAAAGACAAAAACTTTTAATGAATTTTGAATATTATTTGAAACCTCATTTGTGAACAACAACATAATTTACACCTAAAAAATTAAAAAATATTTTATATATATTGTTTAAAAATTGTTTTCTGGTTATAAGCCTTTAACTGTTCTACTATAGCCTTCAACAGATAAAAGTTAAATAAGAGGCTTTGATATAAATTTGAAAATTTAGGTGAGATAAATAACACTTAGAAATGAACATGAGATGAACTTTCCACATGAACCAAACATGATTCCCCCAACATGTGACCCCAAAGTTGGAAGGTTAATTATCAGAACAAATAAACTTCATAAATGATCATGAAAAGAATATTTTGATTCCTTTTAACACCTGCATCTCCATGTAAAGCAAAAACACAGTTGTGCTAAACTATATACTTCCAGTGACTGCAGATGTACTCAACATGGCTTTATGTTGAACTTTTGACATTTTTGTGAATAGATCCAGGCCGAGGCCTGGCTGTTCTGACTTCTTTTATCTCAAATATCTCAATTATTCTCTTACAATTACTCACCCATAACTTATCAAACAATACTGATAGAACTGTCCAGTGCAAGCATGCATCACCACTTGATACTTTCCATAACCACATAACTAACCAAGTTGACTTCCAGTTCAGTACTTCAGCTTGGACAACCTGAAAGTATTATTAATCTGTAGCTATCTTTATAGGCAGATACTTGTTCACATTCTCTCCTTCATTAGCACCTGTGTGTCACTTTCTATTAACTCTTTCACTACCAAACACTCAACTTCTCCTTATATGACAACTACAAAATAAGACATCAAGTAATGAGAAAATGAGAATTGATCAAATAAAGCAAACTATTGAAGATCAAAAGTGAAATTCTCTCAAACTTGTTCAATGAAAAGTATGGGCTCAAGTTAGGAGAACTTAATAATTCATCTGGGACTTAAAGAGTTAATATTACGGAAACAAGTTCTTGCAATTTCTTGTGTTGAAGCACAGAAAACTGTACTTAAAACAAAAACTGGTTTCTGTTTACTTCACAGTCATTAGCCCAAGTGCATTCAAAGCCAAATATTGAGCCGCTGGGTGACACTTAATGATCATGATGCATCTATTACAAAAATGGAAGCATTTTATACTGAAATTGTTTTAAAAAATGAAAATATGAGAGCAATAAGTTTAATATTGTCAGAAAACTCATCTTTTTCTTGGCTCATTACGAGCTTTCTCATGCTTCAGATTAAAATTTTATTATTTTACCTAAAACTTGTAATCTTTAGTTAGACTATAATATTATTCTAATGAGGCAGGAAGGAAACAATTATATTGCATATACATAACAAATTATGGTAAAAGATCAGTTTCAGTATATTATTTGTCATGACCCTTGTATCATTAATGGTACATAAATATAAGGTTGCATACAGTTGCATGCAGCTGTTCAACTTTAAGTCCGATCTCAGCTAAAAGCCTAGCACCCCTATATTGGATATTGTAAATTCAGTTTAGCATAGCCACAAAAATATCAGAAAAGTTAAGAATTTTATCCAAGAACCAAACTTTTGATCCAAGACACAGATAAAAAAAATGAAAAAAGCAATTTGTATTTAACTATCTTGAAGCATGCTTTACTGTGACCCATTAATGGTTGTTTTCAGGGTTAGAAAGATGTCATGAGAGTTTGGTAACCAGTTTCAGTTTATACATTTTCCACAAATAAAAAAAATAGAAAAACCCATAATTTAGACATAATTCAAATATTCCAAATTTGTTACATATTAGGCTAAAATAAAGAAAGGAATCTTAAGTGTTTTTCTGGTGATGAAACTCTAATAGGAACTGTGGGGCGTATTGATAGAGCTCATTTCTAACCTTAGACCAAATATTTGAATAAGAAAACAGATGATTCCCACAAGCCTCACAATAACTTCTGAGTTTAAACATTAAGGGTATGATTACCAAAAACATGTTTCTAATCAGTTTCTGTTGATTTGGGTTTGTAATTCAAAATATCCAACATTTCAAGGACCTTACTAATGTACCACTTCTGATTCATCCTCAAGCATGTTTCTTCTCTTCCATAAAGATGGTGACAGAACAAAATAAATGTAGAGTCAATATGTAAGTTTGCCCAACAGCAATTCTTTCAATTTATTCTAAACTTGACTCCTTTAATTATCTATTAGAAGTTTGTCAGATTGCAGCTAAAGCTACCTCAATAAGATTGCTTAACTATCACCATGCATCTCAAACACTCAGATACATTAGGTATATTTCAGCCTCTCCACTTTTAAAAACGATGCATGTCCATGTTAGTAATGTTACTTGAATTATATTAACACAGTTATATTTTGCACAATGGTGCTTATGTACAAAAGCACAATTCAAGTGCGGAGAACATATGCAATATAGTTTTTTATAGGTACCTCTTTCAAGAATTTTTACCATCATTTCGGTACATAAATTAATAACGGGAGGAACGTATGAATGTCCTGGTATGCATTTTTATTTAACATAAACATTTAAGAGAGTACGTCTATTAATATTGTCCTAGAGAGTATCTAAGTCTAAGAATTTAAAGAAAAGATTAACTGTTAAAATGTTATTTTTTAAAACGTGCATGTTATTTATAACTGTAATAATTAATGATAAATACACTTGCAACACCTTAAACCGAGTTCTTTCTTTACCAAGCTTTTGTTTCACACTTCACTTTGTTTTCGATCTCCGATGAAAACAAAGTAAAATTTAATTTTATGCATCGCTGGAAGTGCGAAGACGCGTAATCTTGCTTGGAATTTAAAATATACTTGAGTTTTTTGACACAAATCCCAGTATCTTGTAGTTAAAGGTTCTGTCAAACAAAATTACACAATCTGTTTACCTTGATGTATTTCACAAGATAACAATAATTAAATTTAAGTTAAGATTAAACCAACAGATTATCAAGTTTTTGAACTTTCAACAGCTCGACTAAGTCAAAGCAAATATATACATAATACTCTTAACTCATTAGAAAGTTTTTAAATTTTCAATTACGTGCTTTACTGGATGAACAAAAGTTCTCTCTCTCTTATATAATCAAAAAAGCTTTAAGCGTTTACGTAAACCAATAATTAATTTCGAAAATAATTTAGTGAACGGTCTCAACTTAAACCGAATAATCTACTTTTAGACAACAAATAAATATAATAAACTTTAAGTACCTTTGAAACATGAGAACTTGGCACTTCAAGAAGTTCGTGGTAAGTCTTTAGGTAGTTGTCCCACAAACCTCCACGGATAATTATCATGGCAACGCTGACGATGAGTTGAATGGTAATTGTCTTTCTGCTCTCATATTGCGGTAGTCGTCTCTCATCTTCGTCTCCGGGGATAAGCGAATACTTTTTACCAGATTCAACATCTCTTAGTTTCAAAGTTTGCCGTTTAACTGGGGGATATTTTCGGAGATAAACTAGACATCCGATTCCGAGAATAATTCCACCTGCCATGTCTGTGAAAGCGTCGATTAAGTAGCCATATGTTCCCCAACCCGAGACGAAAGTGTTTTTCATGTTTGATTGTGCTCTGTAAACAACACCATCGAGTAAGTCAAGTTGGCTCCTAATCTCAAACAAAAGCACGCCCATTCTCCGGATACACAAACTTCCGTAGGAAACTAATTTTCCAGCAACTATCGCGACAAAAAGATGAAGCCCGCTAATAAGATTTGGGGTAATTCCAGGTATTTTCGATATGCCCCACTTTTCGTTGATGAATCGCATCAGTGGAAGCCGAATGTAGTGACCGGTGTGATCTTGCATGCGAAGTTTTACAGATTTTACTGGAAACACCATTCTTTCTGCCATGCTTTCGTTATAAAGTGATCCATATTCGTAAACTTCTCCATAAAAACTCATATCCATCCAAATGTAAAATGTTATCATAGCGAAAACAAAGTAAAACCCACATGTTGCTTCCATCCCTGCCATACTTTAAGCCTCGGTGGTTTTTGCGCAAACTTTTGTCGGGCGGGTTTCACAACTGCAGACACTCGGCCGGTGACGTCACGAGTAGTTCGGGAACATACCGAACCCGGATTCAAACAGGAATTTAAAATTAAACGGTTATTTATAAAGAGTGTTTGGTTTTTTCTAGGAAAAGTCCTGTTAATCCAAACATCACATCTAAAATCTCACCGTGTATGACTGGAAACAACATCGTGAGTTAAACATTTTACACTGGGTTAGTGCTAACCTGCAGCTTTTGAACAACTGGCTACTTTAATTCATTTCATCTTATCTATAAAAATGCAAACTTCACTGAGCAGATAAGCTCGTTAGTTCTAAAAGACGGACAAATTGGATTCAAATGTAGATGCAAATGGAATTAGATTTAGATAAGGTGACCAGTTAAATGGTGGACGATATTGTAATATTGGCATTTATATATCTCTTTTAAATCACCAATTTTTATTATTTAACTACATGGGAAAAGGCTACTTTACATCATCTACTTAAATTCAATTTTCCTTATTATTAGAGTTTTTATAGAAAAAATAACAATGGTAAATAAATCCCCGTGGTAAGACAGCTCAAAAGGAAGCGACGTACTTGTTCAACAAGCATCCTAACGAGCCGAACGCATTGTTTATGCATTAATATTTCAAGAACTTCAGAACCGAACAAGATTTTATGATGAAACCAAACAAACATGATAAGATAAATGTGTTTTTCACCCACAGAAGAGTCGTAGAAATTAAAATTATTCTAAAGGGCACTTTTTCATGATTTTGTGTACAAATTTCACAAAAACACCCGTCAAATTGAACTCAAAATTTAGTATTTTTAACAGGTTTATTAATGTGAGTACCCTGTACTGTAGTAAAAGAATGCTGTCTATGTTTGTAACAGGTGATAAAAGACAAAGAAAGTATTTTTTCCTTCTGGGATTCACTCATCAGTGAAGTTTTGGCGTCTATAGCTGACGAGCGATTTGCTGACGGCATTGTTTGCATTCTGCTTCATTATTACATTAACATATGAAAAATAAATAATATGATTTGAGTCTAAAACTTGAAAAGACCTGTCAAACTAACAAAGAGATGAAAAATTTGACTCTATTCAATCAATTCTAAACAGAAATACTAAAAACAGCTGAAATGTTAAATAATTTATAATTTGGTCGTCCAATCGTTTCAAAATTCGCTAAATAAAATTCCCTGTCGCTAGAGTTATAATCGCTATCGCTATATTTACAGTCGCAACCGCAAAAATGCAATCGCTATTGCTAGAGATACAATCGCTGTCACTAGATTCGCAGTCGTTATCTCTAAAATGCTATCGCTGTTGCTGGAGTTACAATCACTGTGGCTGGATTTCAATCTCTGTCACTAGATTCCAATTAATCGCTGTCGCTAGATTTCATTCGTTGTCGCCATATATTCTAATATCTGTCGCTAATTATAAATTTTAATCGCTGTCGTTAGATTGTAATATCTGTCGCTAGATTTTTCTACCGTCGCTTAACAATTATTTTTAAGCACTAAAATTTTCATTAATAGGGGCTCTCAGTCTGACAGGGAAGCTTTGCTCGCTTTGTGCATGCTGCTTGTGCTATTTCAAGATACTGCTGTCGAGGTAAAGAAAATCTGTCAGGAAGCTCTTCAGGAGGAGCTGAGAAGAAAGTTTTTTAGGAGAAAGAAATAAGAGAAAAACATCATATATAGCCCTTGGCGGGAATCGAACCCCACATCTTCTAGTCCGACGTGTTAACCACTACACCACCGAAGGACCAACCACGCTGGCAACGCAGCAGGACAACGTTATGTAGATGGTAATTGTAGGGGCTCCCAGGGCGATATCAGTTTCTCTATAGATAAGTTGAACACCGTAATTTTTAATAGCCCTACTAAATCACAGCAACAAGCTCAAGTTGTTAATTTCTGTTTCTTCAGCAAGAAATGTGTTCGCTTCTGCACAACTCAAGCCTTCAACATTTGGTTTTAATCCACAAACTAATTAGCTGAAGAGGAAAAAGCCGGGGACTGAAGCCACCGTTTTACAAAGGAAAAATGGCAAACGTCTCCATATTAAAGGACGAACGTTAACAGAAAAAATTGGTAGCTCTTGATCATCCAGGAGTTAATGTACCAGAAGTTGACAACATGGTAGTATTTGATGGTCTAATAAGATAAAGTGCAAACGATACATACATACATACATATTTATTTTAATCCTTTTAGTATTCACTGTACAGGATGTTTTAAAAAGGTCAACGATACAGATACTAGGAGTAGAAACTTAAGACAACACAAACACAATTTCAAATCTATAAGTAATAGAAAAATA
>JAOBRB020392875.1:0-10268 GCA_027575285.2 Zoanthus pulchellus | reverse complement strand
CTCTCATCCGCTTAACACTACAGAAACCGGGGATAAGCGCCGGCTCCATGGGCCACTAGGCTCGAAAGGATTTAGCTCTGCCTCTCAATATATTCTTATCAAGTATACTCTTACAAAAAATAAAGTGTAGCCCCTATGCTTTCTTTGAGAACGTTTTAAAACTGAAACACTCGATATGTTTGATGAAAAAATTACTTTGGCCCAAAAATGTGCAGTATCTTATAGAAACTGACATTAAAATTAAGTTAACAACTAAATCTTAACAGACATTTTCCACGCTTTAGATATCAAACGTCATTTCGTTTACTGGTATTCTCACGAAAAAATAAAAACTGAAAAAAAAAGCATTGCTGTCTGTTCAAATAATTATGTTCGACTAACTTTCAAACGGTTAATGGAAATTTAATGCACCTTGGTTGAATATAAATTTGATCAATCTTGCCCAAACACGTACAAAATTAGATACTTTGTCTTTATTATTTTTGGTAAAACCATTTTACATATATCAGAAGGAGATCATATGCCGATATGGTAAAATTGAGTTCAACAATATTTTTAATTTGCTTAAAGCCTTAAATCAGGTATATTATTTGCATGGTGTAAAAATAACGGTGTTAAAACACAAAAAATGACAATTTGTTTTTAAAAAATAGAGATCTAATCAAAAAATTTCTTTTTGAATTGAATGCTGAATTCAAAATACTTTAAAGAATTTAAATCATTTATTTGAGAAATAACACTTACCTTATTCAAGCGAATCCTGAGCAAGTTTCAGGCTAGCTGTCCGATAAATCGGCTACCGATCTTGCTGCAAGAAGTTAAAACATCTGCTTGTATACAATCAAATATAACAACAATTTATGTCAAATTAACTTATTTAAATGTATTCTAATAGATTTCTTATAAAGAAAGCTCCCAGCAAGGATCTTACAACAGTCTTGGACGCGGCACGACCGGCTTGATCCTCAGAGACTTTCAGCCACTAATTTACTAGATTTACTGCAATTGAAATCGGCATTTCAATTTATTACGACGCAATCATTTTTCTTTGGATAATACTTCAGAAGTTACATTCATTCAAAGAAGTAAGGCATTCAATAATTTCTCCAAAAAAGCAAGGAAGTAGATTGTCAAAGTTTGCAAACAACACATTCAAATAAATGAATAATATCCGCCTGTTTGCTATAAAGATTTTTATCTTTAATGGACCAGATAACTTTATCGGAAACCTTAATTTGGCTTTACACTAGCAATACTGATAAAACGGTCTTGAATCTTAAACGATGAAGAAAAAGATGTCATACTAGAATATTACAACAGTTTTGAAGGTCTGTTGAATCAAATCACTAAACTGACTAAAATTGCTATTTTCCTAAACTTTATTCCGCTGATGTAAACATGTATTATTAAAATTGTTTTCTGTTCAGTTATATTTATATTTAACGATTCACTGACCTAGAACAATACCTTTTATTTTCTGTTTGTTTATAAATATTTGCAAATGTAAATTTTCGTCCATTTCTTGATAATGATGACAAGATGTCATCGAAACGTCGAAATATATCCGCGTTAGCTTTTTTGATAAATATAAAAAAATATTATCATGTTAATTTCTTTCAAAGAAAATCAAAACATTTTGCTCCATGTTGAGTTTCTTTTCTTTAAAGCTCACTAATAGACTTTGAACATCTTTTGAGTCCGTTTTAGTAAACAAAGAACATAATGCTGGTCGCAGCTGCCCTTTAATTCACTTTTTATAAAAGATAAATGAAGATATACACGTTTTTCACAAGAATCAGTAAATTTTTACGAGGCTCGTGGTTCTTAATTTTTTGGTGATTTCAGCCTCAAGAAATTGTTCTTAATTCTGTGTTAATTTCGCTTGCAGCTCAAATTAAAAAAAAATAGAAACAATCGAGGCATTTAAAAGAGATACACCTCGCTTCACTTTAGAAAAATAGGTACGCACATGTGTCTACTGCCTTGTTTTGGTGCATATTGCTTTTATGTGGGGCAAACTGCAACAAGAGATCCATGTTTTCCATTGATTTTGTACGGATTTTAAACCTTGTTGAAATCACACTCTAAAGCACGTGAGTCCTTCGTGCTATTTCACTAGTGATTGGTCGAAATTAAACGCCTGACCGACTCTCCTCGGTATCACAGATCACTTATTGAGTAGCGATTGCATATCGACAAGTTAACAAACTTTTTCTTCCGTCTTAGTGTCTACCTGCGCATGCGCAGTTGACACAAATTAATGTGAAACACCTTGAAATTTTCTGTGTTTTACAATGTGTTGCTAAGTTAGTTTAGAAGTTTTCGTAAAGTCTTAAGGCAAAACATTTTCATTTTCATAGTATTCAGAGCCACAGCTTGAGATTGTTCTTAAATTATTCTAAAATTCTTCGGCCAATTTGGGCCTCGTTGTTCTTATGTTGCTCATATAAAAATCAAGCGCGTAAAACATTGACTAAAAATAAACCCGAGGATTTTCATTCGGCTGCACGCAGGCTAAAAGAACTTTATTTTAAAAAACCATATTTCTGCCAAGTTTTCAAGTAATACAATGAAATTCCGCGGAGATATAGCATTCCGAAATTCCCAATTTTCATTGTAAAACTTGTCCCCTTTAAGTTGCTCGGCGAAGAACTCAGGTGACCAAAACACATGTGACTCCTCCTGTATAATCAAAACCTGACATGTTATTTCGACTGGTCTATACAGAAAAATAGAGAGAAGAGGACAAATGCAGGAATACTCCACAACAAAATGACGTGCATTGGTGATGTATCATTACCTGTGTCTCGTCCCAGTCCACCAAACTAAGGTTCCATAAAATAGCAAAAATAACCTTAAATTTAAAACAGCCGTAGCTCTTAGGGTTTTTTTTCATCGAATTTCATTCAAACTTTGCAGAAGTATGTTTTTTACAACGATCTTTAAGATAATCGAAAAACATATTTCGTTTCATATGCTCTTAACCTGGATTAGAGGAAACTTTATAAAAAAGATTAGGCCGCTTAAAAAATCCCGGTATAACATCAGCGCGCTCACTATTGCCTTTGTAGCTCTTCAATAGCACAGTTAATACGCGTACCCATACATTTTCAATTGTGCTTCTATAGTATTGGTTATTCATTTCAACCGCCAAATCCACTGAAAACGCCATTTTGTTTGTTTTCAAAATTTTTCTGTGAAAATCTCTCCATCGTTGTCATAGAAACTTCTGCTTTTTGATTGGCGTATCAGCTTTGTATTGTTTATTATCCAATCAGAATTAAATTTTTAGAGTTGTAAATGCACGAAATTAAAAATTTCTGCACAGTATTACAAATTTTTGCACAGAACTACAAAGTAATTGCACTGCTCTTAACCAATCAGAATCATGTATATGAGTTAATATAGGAATCATATACATGAATGTCTTAATTTTTGTTTATAGTTGCAAACATTACTTTACTGTCGACTATTTTCCGATTCCATGATTCTGAGCTGTAATGTAATCAAAACAAAGTTCTTGGCTATTTCTGAGCCTCGCTAGTGTTTTCAGCATGTTTTAATAGATTTTCGCCAGTTTTATCCTAACATTTTAATAATAAAAGTTCTTAAGACTTATAAAAAAAGCGCACTTCCACAAAAATGTGCTGTTTGAAAATTCCAATTTTTCGTGCCAAGTGGCCCACAAAGTAGATGCAATCTCAGGTTTCTGTAAATAGACTTACCCATTTGATCACTCAACTACCTCCTTACACAACTTACTCACTCATCCACTTGCTCACTTACCCACCTACCCACTTACTCAACCACTTATTCACTTACCCACCTACCTACTTACCCACTTAATTACTGAACTACCTCCTTAAACCACTTACTCACTCATCCACTTTCTCACTTACCCACTTACCCACCAACCAACTTACTCACCCACTTATTCACTTACCCACCTACCTACTTACTCACTAACTCACCTACCTACTTACACTACTAACCCAATCACCCACTTAGTCATTTACCTACCTACCCACTTACACACTCACCCACTTACCCACCTACCCACCTACCAACTTACTAAACCCAGAAAGATAAGTGTCCAAATCATGGCAGACCCGATTATCGAACATGTGAATTTTAGTAAGAAGGCATAGAATTGACCAAATGTGTTTCAAGAGTTGGGCAGTGGTGGTACATACCTGGACCACAATTGGGATGGTTCTTATATAGTGTAAGAAGCAGGTGCACTACCTAATCCAGTACTTCGATTTAGCTTCTTACAAAATATTATTTATTTCATTCAAATTAAGTTTATTACAGGAGTTATTTACAATAAATTTGCCGTAGGATGAATTGATTCAACTTAAAGTAACAATTGCATTTTTTAATCTATTACCTATTCATTTACTAAACCCAAAATATAATTCTGTTAGTTTTGCTTTTTTTGATCAACACAAATTTTGATTTTTAGTTGTCAAGTCTGACGAAGGGCTAATGACTGAAATTTCACTTCCTCGCACTACTTACGATAACGATCATAAACACTTCAACCTTAAGTTTTCTATATTACGGTTGCTCTGATAAAGGATCAACACTCAAACAACAGCTCCTTTCAGTACTTACGGCGATGATCATAAACATTTCAACCTTGAGTTGTCTAAACTGCAGTTGCTCGAAGGACTGAGTTGCTCGAAGCATGGTTAGCGCTAACTAGCCTTAGCTATCATAGAAACGTATAATACTAGTCTTTAGGCTTTCGCGTGGATAAAACATGATAAAAAGAGATAAAAATCTATAAAATACTTTACGGTTTTCACGCGGTTAAAAATTTAATGCGCATCATTCTGATGAAGCCTTACACGAGAGAAGGCGAAACGTTAATGTTTTTTAAATTTTTAACAGCGTGAAAACCGTAAAGTATTTTACAGATTTTTATCTCTTTTTATCATAGAAACGTATAGGTTTCGATACCTTTTAATACATGGTTAGCGTTAACCATGCTTCGATATGTTCAATGTTATTTAAATTACAGGAGCACGGACGAAGTACTCGAAAGCTCAAAACGTCAGTTACTTACACCTGTTCAAAAGAACATCCAACCTTGTTCCAGTGTTATTCTGTTGCAGACTTCGAGTCACTTATTTGTTTTCGAAACATGGACCGGGCTTTTTTTGTGAATAGTCAACGATTTGCATAATGTGCGTTTTCTAAATAAATGAAATATTTAGCTCAACTGAAATAGCGATAGCCGACGAAAGGATGGTCCGCTGTATCTGTTCTCTATGGGGAGAGTTAACTCTGTACAGGAATGTCTTCGAGTAAAACGCGAGAACCTGCTTAGCATAGAGTTCGACTTCGTTGGTTCTTTGTTTTCGACTTTGGACAAAATGGCATCGGCAGCGGCTTTGAAAACTTCTTTTACATTCCACCGTGTTTTTGCACAACATTCTATGTATTTCTTGGCTTCGATGTCCTGTGCTACTGTGGTCGCCTGTAAGTAAGTAAGAACGTAAGAAAGTAAGTTAGTAAGTAAGTAAGTAAGTAAGTTAGTAAGTAAGTTAGTAAGTACGTAAGTAAGTAAGTTAGTAAGAAAGTAAGTAAGTAAATAAGTAAGTAAATAAGTATGTAAGTAAGTAAGTAAAGTAAGTAAGTAAATAAGTAAGTAAGTAAAGGAAGTAAGTAAATAAGTAAGTAAGTAAGTTAGTAAGTAAGTTAGTAAGTACGTAAGTAAGCGGTAAGTTAGTAAGTAAGTAAGTAAATAAGTATGTAAGTAAGTAAGTAAAGTAAGTAAGTAAATAAATAAGTAAGTAAGTAAAGTAAGTAAGTAAATAAATAAGTAAGTTAGTAAGTAAGTTAGTAAGTACGTAAGTAAGTAAGTTAGTAAGAAAGTAAGTAAGTAAATAAGTAAGTAAGCAAGCAAGTATAAGTAAGTAAGTAAGTAAGTAAGTAAGTAAAGTAAGTAAGTAAGTAAGTAAATAAGTAAGTAAGTAAATAAGTAAGTAAGTAAGTAAAGTAAGTAAGTAAAGTAAGTAAGTAAAGTAAGTAAGTAAGTAAAGTAAGTAAGTAAGTAAGTAAGTTAGTAAGAAAGTAAGTAAGTAAATAAGTAAGTAAGCAAGCAAGTATAAGTAAGTAAGTAAGTAAGTAAGTAAGTAAAGTAAGTAAGTAAGTAAGTAAATAAGTAAGTAAGTAAATAAGTAAGTAAGTAAGTAAAGTAAGTAAGTAAAGTAAGTAAGTAAGTAAAGTAAGTAAGTAAGTAAAAAAGTAAGTAAATAAGTAAGTAAGTAAGTAAAGTAAGTAAGTAAGTAAGTAAGTAAAGTAAGTAAATAAGTAAGTAAGTAAAGTAAGTAAGTAAGTAAGTAAGAAAATAAGTAAGTAAGTAAGTAAGTAAGGTAGTAAGTAAGTAAGTAAGTAAGTAAGTAAGAAAGTAAGTACGTAAGTAAGTAAGTAAGTAAGTAAGTAAGTAAGTAAGTAAGTTAGTAAGTAAGTAAGTAAGTAAGGTAGTAAGTAAGTAAGTAAGTAAGTAAAGTAAGTAAGTAAGTAAGTAAGTAAATAAGTAAGTAAGTAAGTAAGTAAGTAAGTAAATAAGTATACTGTGTGTATAATTGATACACCAATCGAAAAGTTATTGAACATCTTTTTGATTGTTGCATTTCTATTTTATTTTATATTTTGTGTTTAAAAAGGAAATGGTATTTTGGACGGGAAGGAGGACAAAGGATTCGCTCACAAAAGAAACAATATTTGATCCTTTTTGTACAATTCTGCTTAGTTTATTTGCTGAACAGGAATCAGAATTACAAGGATTAGATCTCGTTTTACTCGGAACTAAAAAACCACTCGGAGGATAAGATACAAGTTATTTTACTTAAGTTTTTCTCGACCTCAAAAGTTCGATGGACTACTTCATGCTTTTATAACTTATCGAATTCATTATACAAGCAAAACCGACAGTTCTTTCCAAACTAAACGGCACTTGCTGAGAAGCGGTGATATTTCCCCGAGCCCTGATCCAGGAAAAAAGAGCTGTAACACAAAATATCCTTGCAGTGAATGCCAGAAGAATATAAGCTCAAATCAGCACGCTTTATTGTGTTCTTCGTGCAGAACGTGGACTGTCATGCAAAACTCCTTCATCTGTCAAAAGCAGCCATTCAAAACTATCTGGACCAACCACACAAAGAATGGAACTGTGGACCCTAAATACATTTAGTGATTCGTTTTTCGAGTTATATATAACGCATGTGAAGTACATGGGGAAAATAACGAGCACAAAACAAAAACGAGAACTGTAGTCCATTTAAAATCGAACAGGAGCTGGAGGGGTTACGCAAGGAATATCGGAAAGAATGTATAATGGCCAGCATTACCATTAAAAGTTAGAGGGGAAAGAATAATGGAGAGAGGTGATAAGAAGGCCGCTTGGGGGAGGGGAGGAAGTAGATTGGTGCTAAGTGTTCTTATTGTGTACATGTTATTCCGTATTATTTTGGTGGTAGAATTAGCTAAAAGTACCTAAACTGATTGGCTAAAGAAACTGTCTGAAAAAAGGGAAACAGATTACAGTCCGATTACATTATTACAGATTCATTAGTGCAAAGTACAGCAGTTTATGAACCATCACTTTTGAGGAAATTGTAACGACTGTGATTAATTCAGTTTCTGGAAAACCGTTAATTGCGTGTATAGTTATTTGTAAATATGCTTGTTGAGTTTGGAGAAATATTGATCGGATCTGTGTATGTTCGCATTTAACTCAACATCTTTATTTATTGGTCTCACTTCACTGCTGTCTTAATTTGTCGCCTTTTAATGCCATTTTTTGTGGATGTTGAACGTGTGAATGTTATATTTTTATTTTCTTTCACTTGCAATATTCAAATTAAAACACGATATATTTTGCTAGGAGTAAATACAATTTTAATCAACTGCATTTAAGGTGCAAAAGTTCATATATTTCCATAGCAGAACATTTATTCATTATTGTTCATATTTAGATTGTTCTTGTAATGCGCACTGAATAACCGGCAGATATATATAAAAAAAAACACATTTAATGACAACTCCCCAAAGGGGCTTTTCAGTGTCATATTAAAAACCTCCCTCTTCCCCAATTAAGAATCCCAACTGGTATGAGGCAAACCAGTTGGCTATTTACAAAGCGTGGTAAATTTGTCCCTGGGATCACCGAGGACAAATTTATTCAGTCTGAGTCGGGGAATCGAACCCGGGTCTTCCGCATTCAAAGCCCCAACTCTGACCACTGTGCCACGCTGCCTCCTGTGTATGTATATATAAAGCAACTTTTTTCCCCAGTTCAACTTATAGACCTTATTCATAAATGCCGACAGTTTAAATATTCTTCATTCAAATTAGACCTACCAGCCTAGTTCTTGAGTTAAACTTTCAAAAGAGCATGTTACTGTTTTGACTAGTAGAGCTAATTTGTATAAAGACAAAAAAGTATCAAAATGGGTGCCATTTATGAATATATAACTATTGCTCCAATGAAAGACATAACCGAAGCTAGCAGGGGACCAGCTGACCCCCCCCCCTCCCTCCTCCAAAAAAAAGCAAAACAAAAAATTCCGTAGCATTTTGAATCAAACAAATAATGTAGTTTTTGAAAGAAGAGTAGTGCTCTTTAACCCTTTCAGTCCCATTTGTTTTGCTAAATTCTCCCAACTTGTCTCCATACTTTTCATTGGGCAAGTTTGAGAGAATTTCACTTTTAATCTTCTGTTGTTTGCTTTGTTTGATCAATTCTCAAATTCGTATTACCAAACGTATTAGTTTGTATGTGTTATGTTAGGAGAATTTGGGTGTTGATAACTGATTAAGCCATAGCAACGGCCATGAAAGAGAAGGTGAATATAGGTAAATATTATAACATTGCACGACAGCTGACCAATCACATTCTCCTTATTGCCAGGCACTACATTTATATTTGTAAAATCAGAGGCAATGTCCCACGACTTTCTATATTTTTGAAGCTAGTTTTATCCACGAAAGAAACTGAACAGAAATTGCTTTTCAAGAGGGTAAAATGGACAATTTCACTAAAAAATGGGAGATCATATATTTTTTAAATTTTAAGTCAAAAGAACTGTGCAATTTCTGAAGAACCAGCCTCACGAGACAAGGCCTTCAGTATGTAAGCTTTTATTAATTTAAGTTATCATACTAATTTGTTTTATTTAAATATTTTAATGAAAAAATTGAAAAATTCTTTTTTTAATAAATAAATAAATAAATAAATAAGTAAATAATAAATAAATAAATAAATAAATAAATAATAAATAAATAAGTAAATAAGTAAATAATAAATAAATAAATAAATAAATAAATAAATAAATAAATAAATAAATAAGTAAGTAAGTAAGTAAGTAAGTAAGTAAGTAAGTAAATAAATGTTGCACGACAGAATTTAAAACACTAAACTCAAGCAACTGATAATGACATCAACGATTCACAAGCTGCGGCTAGTAAAACAGATTTGGAGTTGAAGGATGGAAATAACTTACATATTCTCATGATAAACTATCGACGTTTGGAGTAGCGAAGAAAAAGTTTTAGACTTTGATCGTTTACCTTTATTCTGCTGACGCTATCAGTCTCCTCATTCAAACCTTCACAATCCACCATTAGCAGAGCTGAATCTGTACGTAAGTCGTTTTTGCAGCCAATCAAAAGATACGGCGTGCTGGGACAAACAGTCTTGACCTCTCGAGCCCACTATAATAATAATAATGAATGGTTATTATTGACATGTATTTTAAGGCATTAGTAGAATAATTTTGGAATTTTTCTTACTTGTATATATTGATAAAAGTATAATTAAGATTTTATTTTATTTTTTTATAGAATTTAGTATTCAATTTAGATTCGAATATAAATATTTATTTTAGACATATACCGATGTGATAGTATTATAGTTATGCACGACCACACAAGCTATATGCTTTAAACTGTTATCGTGTTGAAATAAAAGCAATCTTTCTATCTATCTAATTGCTATCACTAAAAGCGAACGAGCAAAAAAAAAGACAAAAGCAGAAGGTAACAAACTGGTTACACAAGCACTGAGAAGTGGTGTTCTAAGTTTACTATTTGAAAACAAGCAAAATAATACAATGCAATACAGTACAGTACAGTACAGTACAGTACAATACAATACATTACTATATATTAGGGAACAATACAATACATATATCTTATTAGACAGTTTAGTATGTAGTATGGCTGGATATTTTTACAAGTCTTGTAGTATTTTGACG
>JAOBRB020392785.1:0-10268 GCA_027575285.2 Zoanthus pulchellus | reverse complement strand
GACAAGGGGAGATGTTATGTTACCGTTCCATTTGAGTCACGCAAGCCGTGACGTAGTTATATATATCGAGTTCCCGGATGTAAGTGTGTTCGTTTATAGTTTTCACGGAATAAAGAATTATTGCAAGTTCACTCAGTGTTTATGACTTTTATGAGCTCAACAATGGGCGATCAAATATCTGCCTCTGTCCCTGGTCTAAAATAGTGTTTTTAAAAATGGTTCATATCGTGAGTATTTTTAACAACTGTTATTATTTTTTTGATGAAGAACGATGGGTGGCCGAAACATTTTTATTTTTGTATCTTTCTTTTTTTTGTTTACAGCCTTCCCATGCTCTGTGTTTAAGAACATACTATACACTCGACGGGTTTAAAAGAAACAAAAGAACTTATTGTTTAATTATGTTCACAATTTAGCTCATAACATTACTCACCGTTGTTAAAACAAACATTGCAAATGCTAACACAGCCACGGGTCTTGCTATAAAGAAATGTATCGTTCCTCCCATTATCATGTTACCTTTGCCAGACCTCCAATCTGATTAACTTTGCTTCTCTTGAAAATTATCAGTTAAAATGTAAACTGTGACGACACAAAGTTAAAATTTAAACTTTGAACTTCGGTCTTTAATTTTTCATTTAGCACACAGGTTTATAGTTTGTTTATTGACTTTGTTTTGCTGACCTTTTATTACGTGTTGCTGCTGTTTTTGGAATTTTAATTTTTTGATCTGGTGTTCGCAGTGTGTTCTTGATCATTTGTAGCTGAACATGGGGAATCTAGCCGTTGATTTTCCTAGAACAATTCTAGTTTTCAATTTAGAACAATTACGAAGAGCACGTGTGCCGACCAGTCTGATTTAATAGAGAAAGCGATAGATTCTTGAATTAGTATGAAACATGACGCTTTTACTCATGATTTAAGAAACTGCGAATAAAACGTGTCCCATGGCTTTGCATTTTCATCGTTTCATAGTTGTTTTTGAGCTACGGAACAGCTTAAGACTGTTATTTCCGTAATTACAAAGCCTACTTACATGCTTTGTCCTTTTTCCTACTAGCTATAAGTTCAATCAAACAGGTTATTCTCTGATTTTTGTGACATTTTTTGTTGGTATTTCATAATCACCAGTCAAGATACGTTGGAGACAACGTGGCCTAGTGGTTAGAGATATTGCAATTAGATATTGGTGGCTGTGATTCAATCTGTTTAATTATCTCAGCCAAGGAGGTTATGCTTGTGCTCGTGTTTGATTGTCTGTAAGTTAGTTAGTTAGCGACATAACTCAAAAAGTTATCGACGAATTATATTGAAATTTTAAGATGTTGTCAAAAATGAAACATGGAAGAAAGGATAAAATTTTGAAGGTGATCCGGAAAAACTCCTGGATTCTGGATCACTTTATATATTTTGTTAGCATTGCGAATATGCTTGGCGGAGGTCTGCGCTCTCTGAGTGCTTCAGTTAGTTATGGCTTATGCACTAAAACAAGCCGTTGTAAAATTTCAAAATTAAAACCAGAAATAATTTAGTAAAATATATGTGATTGACTATTCAACAATGAAACCTCGAGGACGAATAATCGAGTCAATAGCTATTCAAACACATAGTCCATAAGGGAAAACAAATGGGGAACCTTAACAGATGTTTCAGGAAAGCACAAAATTAAAAATTACAAAATTATATGTCAAACTAACTTTGGACAATTTAGACTCTATTCTCTAATTTAGTACTGAGATGGTTTTACAGGTAAATGCGTAAATTCGTTGATGATTGTTTTCCATTATAAATGGACAATACTTTTCTAAATGAGTGGAGTTTATGGTCCTTTAAGGCTGTTGGGAAGAAGGGTGATTGAGGATCCAGTGCATCCCCTGCCTCAGGGCATGGGGCGAGAGGTCTACTTGTTTAAGTATAAATCTATAACACGAAAAAAAAGAATGTTCTATTGAAGTTATTGGTGAAATCCTCTGTTATCATACCAAAACGAGCTCCATTACTATTTCGATATGCCATCTTTTCTCTACTAGTAAGCCAACTGTGTTTAAACTTTAACTTAGATATACTATAAGATGACCACGCCAGGAAAAGTTATATCTCATAATATATCAATTCCTAAATCATTTTTTTTTTCTCACTGAAGGTAATTAATTATGCCCAGGTTGATAAAAAGCGCACACTGGGTTTCTCCTTTTTGTGGTGTGCAGTTGTTTTAAGCGATTTTAAGGTTGAAATTCATGTCCCAAGTGGCACTCCAGTTGGAAACAGAACGTAAGTCCACAATCAGGATGTCACAGTCAAGATGAATTTATTAGGCTCTACAAATCTTAACGTCACCAACTTGCTCGAATTAGGTTCGGCTCATAAATATAATGCGATTATGCCAGTCTTTGTTTCATCCTGGGGGAAGGGTAGAGGATGGGTGAGATATTCAAATCGATTTTGGGGCCGGGGTGGGATTGTGTAGCCCTAAACTCGAAATTTTGACCCTATCTATCTTAGACCTACAGGAGCCCATAAGTACGAGCGAGTAACGTCCATGTTCTAGTGTCACGGCATTTTTACGAACCGAATTATTCTTAATTCAGATCTTGTAAATTTAAACCAAGCACATGCTTCCTTACTTAATGAATAACGTCACTGTTAATTTGTATGAATTGTCTGATTCCTCCGGGATAGGAATTCCTATTAAAATTTTAACGCTATTATGAGAATTTTTGCTTCTACTTATGGGCTCCTGACCAACGAATATTTAAGATTGATACCTTACTGTTGTGTCCATGCTTATTTATCTTTTGGCGCCACATTTGCGCAAGGAACCCAAACTTGGCAAGAGCCCGCCATTGAGATTACACTTGAAGTGAGTTTATTCGTACGTTTACTGATTTAAGTCTTGTTTTATTGTTTTTTTGAGTATTCAATAAACTGGCGACAAGGATAAAAAAAACTGATAAGCTTTCGAGAAAGCAATTATGGCACAAAGTTTTTAAGTTGGGATAATTGAGCCGTTTGATGGCGACGATTTTATAAATTACAGCGATCGACTCGAGTCGTATTTCATTGCAAATAACATTAGTCAAGTGGAAGAAGACGCCAGTTACTCAACAAATTAAACGGGCAACAAATAAAAAGAAAGTGACAGCTACTTTCTCCGTTCAAGGTAAGAAGGCCTATAGTAGATCTTAGCTTACCTGATTTGCCCTCGGAAAAGGACTTATGCACCTATCAATGTTTGGTCTCCCGGGGGAAGAGTTTGGATCCTGGTGGGGACTAGAACAATATTTGATGCCCTATAGTGGGGCATTTGCCATGTTATGCTGCCCCCAGGGTGGGGATATTTACTAATGAAGTCCAGCCTAGGAAGGCACAAAGTTGTTCTTATGGAACTGATTACTGCAAAATAATACACTTTCCATGACTTCCTCTCTTGGACTTTTATTCAAATCTTTTTATCCTCAGAAAAATACGTAAGTTTGGATTTCATACGCATAAAACTACATGATACTTTCTTGGGCTCCCTGTGTGTAGTCATAGAAGTGCTTAAAGGACCCCCCACAGATTTCTAAATGGCGTGATCTATCAATCAAGGTGAAGCACAGTTAGGGTAAAAATTTCAATGCATTTCCACAGGCAGGGAATTTTTACTGGATTTGATCAAATTTTTCATCCTGACGGTGGGGTTTTTGACAGAAAAAAAGTCTAATCCCCACCCCTGGCCCGGCCTCTTCCTGGGGGCTTAACATTAATAAGTGCATTATGAACAAATTAAAGAAATATTAAGTAGTTATTACCAACCAAAAGTCCTTGAGGTAGCGGAAACATATCGTTTTCATCAGTCAGTTCAAGATGTCAATGAAAGTGTCATTGAATACGCTAAAAATTAAAACGTTTAGCAGTACATTGCAATTTAGGCCCTCTTTGGCCAAGGGCTTGAGAGATCAGTTTGAAGGGGGAGTAATAAACCAATCTATAAAGTAAAAGTTAGTGTCTGATAATAGAACATTTGAACAAGCTCTGAAAGTGGCAGAAGCAGATGAGCTTGCTGAGAAAGAATTCAAACAACTCCATCCTCAAATTAAACCATCACATCTTATCTCTCAACCAGTAAATGCTGTATCCAATCAAGTACTACCGCTAAAGATTTAGTTAGGAGGAAGAAAGTGTTTAGATGTGATTATATTCTGCTCAAAACCTTGCTGACCAATGTAATCATGCAAATTCTACTGGTAATTACTGCCATAAAAAGGGCATTTACCAAAAGTTTAAGTTTTCAGAAAAGAAAAGATATTGTCTCTACAGTTACATCACACCGTGTGCAAACACTAGTTTGCCCCTATTCACAACACAGCTCCAGGCAAAACAGATGACTTAGCTTCACCCCTTACTGTTAAATTTACATGAGAAGTATAAAATCAAAAATTGATGACAGTAACACTGCGCTGTACAAACTTCTTGTCAATTTTGAGGGTAAAAAGGTCAACATAGAAATTGACACTGGCAGTGCTGTAACTTTGTTAAGTATAAATTATTTCAATAAATTAGGGGAAGTAACAGTACCCTAGTTAAAACCTCCTACAGTTGTCCTTAAAGGTTATACCGGAGATGTTATCAAATGTTTTCGAGAGAAAAAGATGACAGTACAAGTAGGAAAACAAAAGTATAACGTTATTGTTTGGGTTGTTGATGGTCCGTCTTTATTAGGGCCGGACATGGTGTCCATGTTTAGATTCCCATGGCGCAGCATCTTTAATGTTACATCGCACACTTTAGATGACACAGTCAATCAATATCCTGAGCTGTTCAATAATTCTTCATTCGGGAAGTTGAAGGATGCCCACCTTTTGCTAAAAGTGAATAACGACAACCCTGTGTTCTTAAAACCGAGAGTGGTACCTTTTGCAATTCGTAAAAAATATGAAACAACATTAGCCAAACTAGAGGCAGAGAAAGTCCTTGAAAAGGTTGATCATTCTGACTCGGAGCTTCGCTTACTGTCCTTGTAATTAAACCTGATAGAAGCGAAAGAATTTGTCGTGATTTTTCTGTCAGTAAACAAGTTTGCTACTTTCGAACAGTATCCAGTGCCCATCCTTGAAGAGCTTTTAAGTAAAATGTCTGGGGGGTGTACGTTTACCAAACTTGACCTATCTCAGGCATATCATCAGTTGGAGCTCACCCCTGAGAGTAGGAAATATACCACAATAAATACTCACAAGGGGCTATATCAATATCACCGTTTAACCTATGGCATATACAGTGCGGTATCAATTTTTCAACGCACTATTGAAAATGTATTGAGCGACCTCCCAGGTTGGTGAGTTTACATCAATGACATATTGATTACGAACGAGAATGAAGAAGTTCACTTGCAGAATTTACATAGAGCACTGCAACAGCTTCAAGAGTGTGGCCTTATATTGAAATGTGAGAAAATTCATTTCATGTTGAGTAAGATTGTTTACCTCGGATTTTCCATTACTGCTGACGGCGATGCAGGATACTAGTCCACATACATGTGTGTCAGAATTACAGTCCCTTATTGGTGCGGCAAATTTCCTTTAAAAGTTTGTTCCTGATTTTGCTAAGATTGTCCAGTTGGGTTGGGAAAAAAAAGTGAAGAAGAAGCTTTTAGCAACCTTAAAGCAGCTATGTGTTCTGATGCTGTCTTGCGAAACTATGATCCCACGAGCGAACTAGCCCTTCAGTGCAATGCGTCTTCTGTTGGAGTTGGCGCGGCGCTATTACAACCTGGCCCAGATAACACAGTGCAGCCAGTATTTTTTGCAACACGAACACTGAACAATGCTGAGCAAAACTTTTCTCAAATCGAACTAGAGTCTTTAGCTTCTATGTTTGGCAATATAAAATTCCTACAATATTTACTTGGGAGACATTTTAAATTACTTACTGACCACAAGCCCCTTATTACTCTTCTGGGAGAAAATAAACCTGTATCTCAGCTTGCTTCAGCACAAATTAAAAGATGGGCCCTTCTTTTAGCTGCCTACAACTACACCATTGAATTCATCCGAGGAAAGGACAATGCATGATTTATGCTGATTATTTGTCACGAAAACCAGTTCAAGGAAGACCGTCCCCTGAAGAAAATGTAAATGTACAGGTTTAATTATTGAAGAGGAGCATGTTGTAAATTCCTCTATGATTATGATATAGAGACAAGGAAAAATCTCATTTTGAGCAAAGTTTTGCACTACACAAAAGAAGGCTGGCCGGAAAAACCTGAACCCGAACTCTTCCCTTACTATAACAATCGGTCTGAGTTGTCTCACGAAGATGCCATTCCGTTGTGGGACTCCCGATTAGTAATACCTGACACTCCTAGGTCTGTTTTACTTAGTGATTTGCTTGCGTATCACACAGGAATTGTTAGAATGAAACGTTTGGCTCAACGCTACATGCGGTGGCCAAAGATAGACCAAGAGATTGAAGAAGTAGCAAGATCCTGCTTTGCTTGCCAAGAATTTGCAAAGGCTTCACCTTCCTCACTACAGGCCTCGTGGTCTTGGCCAGGGGGCCGTGGAAATGACTTCATCTGGACTTCGCGGGACCATACCTCGGTAAGATGTTTCTAGTACTTGTTGATGCCTACTCCAAGTATTTAGACATTGTGCCAATAACAAGTACCACATTTTCTAGTAGAATTGCCGTTATAAGACGTATCTTCAGCTCTTTTGGCCTTTCAGAACATGTCGTTACTGACAACGGTAGTCATTTTACAAGTGCTGAGTTTCAGAAGTTCCTTAATGATGATTGTATTGAGCATACTACTACGGCCCCGGGGCACCCAGCTACAAATGGTATGGCGGAACGATATGTAGGGGAATTTAAGGATAAACTTTCAACTGAGATTTGTGATAGATTTCTGTTAACGTATAGAGCTACAACTAACTCTTTAGAAAAATCCCCTTCTGAACTCCTGATGAATAGGAAACCTCGAATGAGACTGACTATACTTCGTCATAAGCCATGTAAACAAGAAATTAACGTCTTTTAAGGACAACCTTGATAACCAGCTGCGATATTCATTAAACCAGATATTTTTTGTGCGTAACTTTTGAAAGGTAGGGCGATGGGTATCTGGTATTATTGTTCGCATAATTATTCCCAGGAATTTTAATGTACAAATAGGAGGAACAATTACGCTCTAGATATATACCATCAACTCCACGCACTGAATCAAATCAAGATCCTACCTTTGACAGTTTTACTTCTTCAGCTTGGCCGAACGAAAGCCAGTATTCTAGCTGGGAATCCGACGTGCCAATTTCCGATTTCTACAGGTTCGTCTCTTGAAATTGATTGAAACGGGACTAGCCATAACTCCCCCTGCCATCCCCCCCCCATGCTTCTAACCATACAAATGATAGCGATGGTGGGCAATACCATACTCCCTCAGTCTGCGACAATCTTGTAAGAAGGTATCCAGTTCGTGATAGGAAACCACCCCAACGTTTTACTGAACATTAGGGAAGCAGATTTTGTTCAAAAGAACATGTTTCCTATGCTTATATTTATGTTATCTCTCTTTAAAAAGAGGGGGGAAGGCAATTTTGTGTCCATGCTTGTTTATCTTTTAGCGTCACGTTTGCGCAAGGGACTCAGACTTGGCAAGAACCGGCCGTTGAGGTTACACTCGACATGATTGAAGTCTATTTTGCTTGTTTTATTGTTTCTTTGAGTATCCAGCACTTACCCCTGTTCTTTAAAGTGTATATGACATGAACTTTTTTAAGATTTTTAAGCTTTAATGTATTAATAACTATAAATTGAGGGTTTTTTCTGTCAGAATTTATTTTTCGTTGTTTTATTACGTATTGAAAATGCTGATTTTTACCAAAACGTGCCCGCATTCTGCGCGGCTAAGTTACCACGTAACATCCGTCTGTGACGTCACATTGTTTGTAGCATTTCCTTGAAGAAAACAAAAAATCGGCGAATAAGAGTAAAACGAAGAAACGTAGTGGAAACCTTGCGTTAGCGCTATACTGTTGGCATAACAATGCATGTTACAAAGAATGTTATGTCATATCTGGAACTCAGACTCCGGACACATTTTTACTTCAAAATTGTGTTTTCAAGACGCAAAGAACTGTAGTTATAGTCTTTTTAAGGACTTAAAATATTAAATTTGTCTTTTTCAAGTATCAAATGTGAGAAAACGCCGAAAAACAATTTCGTGTCATACGCACTTAAGTAAAAAATCACACCCTACCCCTAAGTAAACATGCGTTCTAAAAGCTGTCTTACTGTACCGTCTCCATTAGCATCTTCATGTTAATGAATGAATAGATGTTACCATAACTCTCTCAACACCAGAAACTGTACCCTATCCCAGAAAATTAGATCCCAGACCCATACAAAGTTAGAAATCTTATTGCAGACCTCAGGAAATATGATAACCTATCCCAAACTCTAAGCTAGAAAACCATACCCCATTGGGAGGCACACACCTATATATATACCTCATGTGGATGAGTACCCCTCCCCCTACCCTCCTCGGCTGTTGCATATATATGCTTGTGTCTGGGAGCCTGCGATTGACCAACAACTAAATGACAGCCAAGTATGACTGAAAACAAAAGAAATTAAAAGAAAAAGAGAAACTCGTTTAGTTTTTATGATCCGGTGATGAACGAAGTTAAGAAGCTTAAGTGTCCACGATACAACATCCAAACTGATAACTCAGCCAAAATTGAATAAGCTAATCGTTTTTAAAAACAAAGGCTCTACTTTGCCTGAAGAATGATGACATTCTTTATTTGGCAACGCACGTAAGCAGTGTAAAACCGAATAGCTACGATATGAAAACCACTCGTCCGCGACCGTTGGGTCAAAGTCCACAGGTTGGCCTAGGGGGTGGAAGCGAGGGTGGGGGGTTGGGGAGAGAGGGAGTGTGAGGAAAGCAGTAAAATTAGATTTTCGCATGGGAAAAACAGTTCTGTCAGAGATTTTTATACGTATATTGATTTATTTTGTTTTTCCCGTGTGAATGTTTTTTCCCATGTGATTTTAGCTTAAAATTGTATGTTTTTTCCCATGGTTTTATTGACTCAGAGTAGAGGGAAATCCCAACAACAACAACAACAAACAACTACGTTTATTGTGTTTATATTGTGTATACAATTTTAAATATTTAAAATAGATATTTAGACACTCCCCAATTCCCAGGAGGCGTTAATTTCTCCACGCAAAAGTGTATAAAAGTGTGGGTTTTTGGTGCGTTCGCCATTAGCTTCGAGCAATTGAAGAAGATGGTAAGCAAACGTGCGAGTATAAAAAGAAGAAACAACAAGAAGAATTTTCAGAGGTAAGTGAAAAATTTATCATATTTTAATTTTTAGTTTGTTTCATTTTATCGCTTCATGATTGCTTTTGAAAAAAGGACAGAGACAGAGTTGTTTTGTTTTTTTAAATAATTTTTTTAATGAGTAAATAGAAAAAACTTAAAATGCTTTCGGGAACATGTGATGGTTTTAAGAGCCATTGTCCCTTTGTATTGTGTTACATGCAGATATGATATATGTGATTGTATTCACAAAATAATCAGACACATGCATGTATGGAACGCCATGACTGCCATATGTTAATAAATTTTGTTATATTCGGTGTTTTATCATTATACTCGGTGCTTTTATCATTATATTTGGTGCTTTTATCATTATATTCGGTGCTTTTATCATTATATTAGGTGTTTTTATCATTATATTCGGTGCTTTCAGCATTACATTCGGTGCTTTCATCATAACATTCGGTGCTTTCATCATTACATTTGGTGCTTCCATCATTATATTCGGTGCTTTTATCATTATATTCGGTGCTTTTATCATTATATTTGGTGCTTTTATCATTATATTCGGTGCTTTCATCATTATATTCGGTGCTTTTATCACTATATTCGGTGCTTTTATCATTATATTCGGTGCTTTTATCATTATATTCGGTGCTTTCATCATTATATTCGGTGCTTTCATCATTATATTCGGTGCTTATATCATTATATTCGGTGCTTTTATCATCATATTCAGTGCATCAGTAGAAATCATGTATAGAAATCGTCGTTAGGTGGTGCTTGTATCATTATGTGGTGCATATATGTAGTCCTTAATTGGTGCATATATCATTAGGTGGTGCATATATCATTAAGTGGCGCATGTATCGTTAGGTGGTGCTTATATCATTAGGTGGTGCATATATTATTAGGTGGCGCATGTATTGTAAGGTGGTGCATATATTATCAGGTGGTACAC
>JAOBRB020392676.1:0-10270 GCA_027575285.2 Zoanthus pulchellus | reverse complement strand
AGAAGCAGCATATCATTGGCGTGCTTTCTAAAGAAAGAACATTCGTAAAGAAGAGTTTTGGGTACATTTGATAGACTGTATTAAACAATTCAGTCAACTTATTTCAGAAGAAAAAGAGTCAACCTCACCGCCGCAGCCGCCATCTTTGTAAACAATCCTTACTAATTCCCGCGCGTTAATTCTTTGGGTATCTTAATCGAATAAGTCACACACATGAACATTTTACGTGTACGGGTACACTACCCGTACACGTACACCGATATCGGGGTATCTTAAGGTCTCTAATTATTCATTTTTTGCATAGGTAAATCTTCTTTACATTGTTTTTGACGAGCCCGTGACTGTATCGATGATTAAAATCTGGAATTATAGCAAGACACCTGTGAGAGGAGTTTGTACGTTTGGGGTACGTATTTTTTGCATTCTTTTCTCCTTGAAATGGCTGCTTCTTAGTAAATACTTTATACTTTCCATGATTCCATAAAAAAATGTTGTTACTATTGCTTTTATTATTACATACTATTATTATCCTAATTATTATTATTATTATTATTATTATTATTATTATTATTATTATTATTATTATTATTATTATTCAACATTGGCTGGATTAACTGGAGACTGTATCGTACCATTCTCAGAACTCTTGCCGTTAGATAGCCAATCTTTGAAATCCATAGTTAATTGTCTTTAGGGCGCTAAAAACTATGGGTACAACGCTTATTGCCTTAAGCTTTTAAAGCCTCTTAATCTCCCTTTTTATTATTGTTTTATTATAAAAAATAATAGTCTTTATTTCGAATCCATATAAAAATATTCACACTAATTATAATAATAGTTAAAAAATCCAAAAATTTGATGATATATAAAGTTGTGTAAATATATATAATTAATATATAAAAGTTCATTGTCTATTTAAAAACATATAGCTCCTTTTGTGATCTCTATGCCTAACGCACCAACCACTATTGGTATCATCGACGTTTTGATGCTCCACAGTTTCGCTATCTGTCTTCTCAGATCTTGATGTTTCTCAATCTTCTCCTTCTCTTTTGCGAAAATTCCAAAATCATTAGGCACAGCAGTATCTATGATAACGCAGTGGTTGTCTCTCTTATTTACAACTACCAGATCTGGCCTTCGCGCTTGAACTTCCTTTGACCGTCTGAATGTTGAAGTCCCAGAGGAGTTTAGTTTCGTCACTTTCCACGACTCCTTCCTATCAGTAACAAGTCTGTGGAGTTTGGCAAGGTTCCAGTGGACAATTCTGGCCACGTTATCGTGTCGTTGCTTATATTCAATCTATGTCAATTTACTGCAGTCACAAACAATGTGATGTGTTGTCTCATCTTTGGCCCCGCACATTCTGCAAAGTGGGACAGGTCTTGCTTTTCGATCCTTGCCTTGATCGCGTTTGTTCTTACTGTTTGATCTTGCGCTGCGGTAATCAGACCCTCAATCTCCTTATTTAGGTCACATTTGTTCAGCCAATCCCACGATGCCTCACCTCTAACTTCATGTGTTTGACGGAGGAATTGGCCATACAGGGGCTTGTTCTTCCACCTTTCCAATCTGTCCAATTATTATCATTATTATCATTATTATTATTATCATTATTATTATTATAAAAATAGATTTTAAAAGACTGCATACAATATGTATTTTTCTCTCAATCATCGCTATCGTATAAACAACGAATTACCAATTAGCCCAAAAGGATAAATTCTAAGTGCTTAAAAATGATTTACGCTCAGTGCGGAAACTGTTTGTGACAGAAAGTTGTAACTACAGAATCCTCTTTGCGTGGTGTACTATAATCAGAAAACTTTGCCCACAGATCCTGGTTGATGATCTACTGGTCTATCATGGCGAGATTCCACAGGTACCAAGTGTTACGCGGGGAATACTTCCAAATATGGTGATGCCAATCCCTCACCACACTGTTTTCTTCACGGACAAAGATCAATACCAGTCGGGCGATGAAAGAATCGCACAAAGGTAGGTTTAATAAATCAACTTTATCATTATTTCTGTGTTATCCATGAGAGGTAGGCGATGTGCGGTATTAATGCTCAGCTTCTCATCTGGTTAAGGGATTATATATCTGGCCGATGTCAAAGGGTAACTGTTTTTGGTAAAACCTTGTAATCTCCAGTCTTGTATAGGGTTGAATTCAGGGTTAGATTCCTTGACTTTAAATATTTCTAGTTTATGTTGGTAACCTCCCTACCTGTGTTTCTGGCACGTCATCAGTTGCAATGAACGCAGATAACACCAAATGCTTCCATCGCATAGAAAGTGTCAATGAAGTCGAAGCTCTACAGATAGGTCTGAACTACACAACGGAGTGGTGCAAGAAATGGAATGTCAGGGTAAATGCAGCGTACTCTGTGTTACGAGAAAAGCAAATCCAGCACCATATCAATCCCGCTTGCATGGACAAGAACTGAAAGCACCCAACCAACAAAAAGAGCTTGGTTTCATCGTCACCGATGATCTGAAATGGATTACAAATGTAAGGGATGTCTCGAGTAATACTCAGATATGTGAAAAAGGTGAACGTTAACATGTTGGATATGCTGGACCTTGAAATAGTCTCCTGGCCTACATTTAATCAACTCTTTCTCTGTCGCATCTTAAATCAACTGTGTCAACTTCTTTCATTTACCTAACTGCCAATATTAGAGACCTTTAGATCCGACTACGAGTACGAGGTTTTGCGCGCAGTCGCGCTCTAACCAGCAAACTCGGTGTCGAGAGGACGACTTTTGCTTGAAATCTCGTCCTGTCGACAACGAGTTTGCTGGTTAGAGCGTGCGCGCGCAAGATTTCGTACTCAATCACGTAGTCGGATCTAAAGGTCTCCATTAACAAGCCAAAACTACCAACTACCTGGGTAGAGTGTCATGGTCCTGGAATATTTGAAAAAATTTAAAACGTTTTTCGTTGTTAAACAATGTTCAGTACGTGCGCCCGCACTAGCTCTTTTAGAAATCTTTCACAATATTTATTTCATATTGGTTTCTGTGATATGTGGCACGTATCTTTGTTAGGAAGGCTGTATATGTGTGATATATACCAGTTGGTTAAACTTGTGTTTTTCTTTTCATTGTGCCGAATCAGTTCTATATGTATGTTATCGACTGCGAAATCGTACTAGGTGTACTAAAGATTACATTGTTCGTGGATGTCAGTTTGATGGAAAGAAGGAAAAAATAAGATTATCTGTTGAGTCTTTCAATCGAGAACTTCTTAAAATTAATTAGTATGCAGTGCCATTGCTAACTACACAGTTGATCATCTACAAAGTAAGTATAGATTTTAAACGAGGCTGATGCGTGCTTGCTGTTCCCTTTCTACATTTCATATTTATCATTAAACCTTTCTTTTCCACAGCGATGGTCAAGATGTCCAGTTAACAAACGACAACAGGGTCGTTGGTCATTATTCGGACCCCAAAAAAGCAAGGAAACCCCTTGATCCAAGTAAATATTTCTTTAATTTCTGGTAGTTTTATAATTTTTGTTGTTATAACTACTGAGGAATCCATATAAAACCGCGAAAAAACTTTCGGTATTTTTTGAGTTAGCTAACCGTTTTCACCCATTAGGTCGACTCAAGTTCCAGTTCAGGTTCCTCGATGTTTGGAAATCAATTACTAACAACAGATCTAACTGTGTTGCACATGTGTGATTGTAATGCCACAGCCACTAGATTGGACACTATGGCCTCGCGGGTCAGAGGGACAAAACCCGTACTAAAACCCCTTAAAAAGAGTGAGCCTAAATGTTAGAAGCCGTTGATCGCTGTTTCGTGTAGTAGAAAACCAGGGCTGACACCTTACCAGGATAGCTACTATCAATCAGGCTCAGTTTCCCACAGAAAATATATAAAGTGAAGTTTAAGCGTAACGCTTGTGGGATGTGGCTAATAAATATTACTGTGTTGCACAAGCGTGCATATGACATAGCCACTGTTAACTCTATTTGCTTACGAGACAGGAGTGGAAAGCCTAACTAACGTTCTAACAGGAATCCTGCATTCTGATTGGCTACTCTACTAGCGGTCTGTTTGTGATATAGCCTACTAGTAGAGAAAAGATGGCGGATCAAATTAGTAATGAGCTTCGTTTTGCGTTTAAGGATTTCATCCGTAGTTTAATATGTACATCCTTTTTTGACCGATTAGTAGGTTTATACTAAAACAGTTAGACCTCTCGACCTCATGGACTACGAATTTGAATAGCTCATTCTACTTACATTCTCTTTTGACCGATTAGTAGGTTTATACTAAAACAGTTAGACCTCTCGACCTCATGGACTACAAGTTTGAATAGCTCATTCTACTTACATTCTCTTTTGACCGATTAGTAGGTTTATACTAAAACAGTTAGACCTCTCGGCCTCATGGACTACGAGTTTGAATAGCTCATTCTACTTACATTCTCTTTTGACTGATTAGTAGGTTTGTACTAAAACAGTTAGACCATTTTTCCTCGAGGTGTAATTGTTTAAAACAATACTATAGTCTGTACCTGGGTCAGCATAAAAAGGGCTCGTGAATATGTAAATCAGACACCATATAAAAAAGATAAAACTTATAAACTGACGTTTAATAATAATAATAATATTTTTATGTTTATATTGCGCATTATTCATGTGGATACGCTCAAATGCGTATCACAAGTAAATACAGTTCGCAACATTTGAGGGTCTTAGATTGCCGCAACAGCGGCTCACATACATTAATAACCATAAATGCTTCAGTCATTATTGTAGTGACAAACCACAACACTGGGATCACTACCCTGTTCTTTAGAGTGTCGAGAGACTGGACCTACGGTTTAACGTCCTCATCCTAAAAGACACGAAAGTCTAACCGTTTGCAAATGTTAGAGCAATGACAACACTTTCTCCTCAATTGTTTTAAGACCCTGAGTGCTGGTCCGGCCGGGAATCGAACCCAAAACCTCCAGCACGACAGACTCATTTATTTCTTTGTATATTTTGTGGCCGCTGTTTGTAGCGTTTTGTATCCTTTATTTTCTAATTCGACTACTAAATTTGTTTAAATTAATGCATGATAATGGGATTCCTGACTTGTTTAGTTCTACTATTTCAGGAGTCCCACCACCATCTGTCTGTAAATTTAAAATTATGTTAACTAAAACAATATTTTGTAATATATGGTCTAAAAAAAAAGTTCACGTTACTTATGTCATCATTATGCCAGTGAATCCATGCCCTGTAAAACGAATAAGTTTTCAGTAACATTCACTGAACATGGTAAAATTTTGTCCGGCAAGTAAAGCCATTACCAGTTTTTGAATTACAGGCATCCTGCTGTAAATAGATTATCAGTTATGATTTGTAGGCAACACGGTCAGCAACTTCTGGTGTCCGGTGGTTAGTTTCACTTTGCTTAAAATTCTCTTTAATTTTGTAAAAGATTTTTTTTTTCACTTTTTTTTTCTGAAAACCTCGCAACTCGTGTCGTGAAGTAGCTTCAATTTTGCTGTGTTCGATATTAGTGAAATCCTCTTATGATAACTAATAACTTAACCTCATAACCAATGAAATTTCTTCCATTTGCAGCACTACGACCAAAGACAAGTGTACCCTTGGTTGCTCAGCTACGGAAATGAAGACATTTGCTACTTAGCTATAAACCAGTGTTTCCGTGCATTGTTGGTGGCGCAAAAATATGAATTTTATTTTCTCGTGGCATATCCTTTATATAAATATATATCTGAGATTAGAACTTCTTGGATTTAAGAGTGTTCACTGCCATTGAGATCCTGGGCCCAGTTGTTCAAAGGCTGGTTAAGTTTAAAATCCTGATATTTGCAAATTTCTTCATTAAGAAAAGGTAAACGATCCTTCTCGGAAAAGTCTTGTTAATTTCCAAATTACAGCTACAACTTCTCAATGTAAGATAGGAATCAAGATCGTGGATCAAAGATTTTACCCTGGGTTAGTGCTAATCGGCTTTTGAACAACTGGGTCAGAGCTGTAGTATCCGATAAATGAATATCGGCAAGCTTTTGCTTTAGGCTTCCAGAGCCACCAGCATGACTTCTTCGCCAGAAGATTGACACTGTGAATTCGATTATTCGTTAAAAGATTTTTTTCATATAAATATGTAGTTGTAATATAGAAATAAACATACATACATACGGTTTGTTATAGGTATAACCTCTGACCTTAGTAACACCAGATGGAAATAAAAAAAGTGAATGACCAAACTTAAGAGGTTTCCTTCTTTGTGAAATGGTGAAGGTCGATTACAACTAATCACGATTTCATGTGAACTGCTTTCTAACCTTTCCTCGTCCAATCTTTCTCCTGCCTTTTCCTTCCGTTTCTCCGTCCTTTACAAACTTGCTTGGCTAGAGACAAATTTTAGTTCGATGGATGGGTAGATGAGTATTTTTTCAAAACTACTGATATTTGTTTAACGTATTACGAGTCACGTCGGCCATGGTACTGTCTCCAGATTCTGTTGTGTTAGGCGGATGAGAGTCTTTGACTCCCACTGAACGGGACGCTTGTCCTCCATTATCTATCCCGGAAAGATGGCGTGGGCGGAAATGAAGGTTACACAAATATCTAAGTGTTCGCAAAGCACCGGCTATAAGAAACGCGAGAGTCAAATTTACGAAATTAAGTATTCCTTACCTCATCTGTTGGCCATTGCCCAGTTTAAAAGAAACCGTCGTATTTTATTTTACCCCGAACTCGCAAACAATTTCCCCTAAAATCGGAAAGAAACAGAGATCTCTCTCTGCTGCCATTTCATAATTGTTTTGACCGTTAGACTTAGCTCCAGCTCACTCTCCACGGGTTATTTTTTCCAATTTATTTGTCTTGAATTCTTACCTTTCAAATACTTGATCTTCTTGTGCTTTAACCTGTACTGTTACTTCATTAAGCAGGGGTTGATAGGGGTTTTTCATATAGTTTGTTTTATAATTTTCTAGTTAAAACTTAGTGCTTCCCAAGTTTGTTTTCAAATTAGAAATATTTGGTATTGGTAATCTTTGTTTTAGATGAAAAGTCTAAAAAGATTTTTTTTCTGTTTATAACATAAGGTATTTAATTTTGAATTGGAATATTTTTGGTATTATGTAATGGCTTTGAGATATTTGCATGTAAATATTATTTGAGAGCTTTTAAAAGCACGGGAATATTTCTTCACGACAGAGGTCAATTCTCCGACAGTAGACTGGATCGAGAACCGCGTTTTTGGCGCCATTTTTTAACTTAAGCAGCGCGCACGCTACCAGGACGCATACACGCAGAGTAAAAAATGCGCGTAAACAAACTTTGAGAGCTCGCTCGTAAAATGCACAAAACTGGTTGCACGTGCAGCAAGAACCTGGAGCAAAAGTCAATGTTAAGGTAATTGCAAGTTAATTTACTTTATAAAAAGATTTATTGTCAAATTTTCGGTGCTTGAAGATATAACTTTGAAGAAAAAAATTCGCAGTTCTGACAGACCAACACGGAGGCAAAAATCAGCTTGAAGGCCTCCATGAAGATCACCACGACTTATCCGCAACTTCCTTTTTAGATTTACACACGCTACCAAAAAGTATTCGCATAATTAATTTTAGTTTCCAGTAAATCACAAAACATTCCTTACTCCAGATTTCATTATCAGCAGCATAGTGAGCGTTTAGTTGCTCTTTTAGTGCATGTACCGCCATATTTTTCTATTGGTAAACAAATTTTCTTTTTACAACTTAAAATCTCTTTTTCAACACCAGTACGACCAGAAGGTGTGGGGGCAGAAGCCCTTCCCCTTCTCGTTCTTTGTGAACTGAGTGGTTTAAATAGTTCTTAAATTTCTGAACATTAGCAGTGATAGTACTCGGCATAACTACCAAGCAAGTTTACAGGGACGTAGCCGGGATTTCTGAGAGGAGTTCCAATTACTAAGAAATCGGAAATATCCAACGAGAGTAAACAAACTATGCAATTAATGTTCGTTAGAATAAAATCGCTAAAAATAGGAGAATAAGAATTAGGAAGAGGGTTCCTGGTCGCATGAGAGGGGAGTGGGAAGGGGTTTCCTGGACGCATGAGAGGGGAGTGGGAAGGGGGTTCCTGTACACATGAGGAGAGTGGAAAGGGGGTTCCTGGATGCATGAGAGGGGAATGGGAAGAGGGGTTCCTGGACGCATGATAGGGGAGTGGGAAGGGGGGTTCCTAAATGCATAAGAGGGGAGTGGGAAGGGGGGTTCCTGGACACATGAGAGGGGAGGGAAAGGTGGGTTCCAGACCCTCTGGAACCATCTTGTTACACTCTTGTTTTAAGAAATTCCTTCGACTGAGAATTATTGTTAATGTTCCACTCCCCATTAGAAATTACAACTACTTGGGCAAGATTTACTTTTTTATGTGCATTTACTTGAAAATCAAATGGAATACCGAACTTGGTCAGCCACGCGGCGGTACACATTTTAATATTTTCATGAATAATGAGAAAAGGGCTTGGATAACCCTCGCTGCATTGTTGTGATTAGAAAAATCCTATAACAATTAAAATTAAGTTTTAGAACATTGAGTTAAACAGTTTGGGAAAGTTCTAAAGGCGTTTTTGTTAAAGAAATACTGTTGAGGTTAGGCTTAACTAAGGGGAGACGAATTTGGGCAGCACCAAGTCACATGCAAAGATGATGTCGACATTAAAATGACGATGCAGTAGTACTGCCAAAACATGTATGAAATTAAAAAAGTAGTTTTGTTTATGAAGTGCTGGTTGAACAGTTTTCAAAAAAAAATAGTGTCTCTCAAAACATTACAACAAATGCCTTACCAAGATAAAAAAAAGCCCTTTGTTAAATAGAAAAATGTAATCGTTTCCAAACTAAAAGTACAAAGATGACATTTTATAAGTTCTGCTTTTCTTTTGAAACTATTATGATTACTGTGTTAGGGATGGGAGACACAATGGAAATTGTATATTAGGTTCATTATTACCCCACAGTGGATGGGATTGCTTAGCCCACCCAATCAAATTATTAAGGAAATCAGAGGCACCCTACCCAGTTCTGTCACTCCTGTGTGCAAAACTCATTTGTGAAACTACAACTACATTCTATTCATTGAGAAAGCTTTACCAATGGCATAAAATAAGAGAAATATGCAAAAAATGACAGAATTGCTTCCACCTGTTTCCACTTAAGGCCAGTTTAAAAACGAATCAAACATAGGTAATGGTCAAACATCATAAAACATTGTTGGACACAACATGTTTGACCCGTTTGAACAGCACAATCAAACATGTTGGATAGTGTTGGACGGTGTTGGATGAAGTTTGACTTTGTTCAAACTTTTCATCAAACATGGTACAACATTTACACTCGCATGTTCAAAAATATGTAATCTTGTTAAATAAAATTCATGGTCCTGGTACCAAGATCCAACATTTGAACACTAGAGTATCAAAGACTGATCGTACACCGTCCAACACCACCCAACAATGTTTGACCAACATGTTTAATCCGTTTAAACGGGCCTTTACACCAAACACCAGGTAATTAACCCTTTGAATCCTAGTTCAATTCTTAAGATCTCCCAACTTAAGACCATCCTTTTCATTTAACAAGTTTGAGAGAATTTCATTTTTAATCTTCATTAGCTTGCTTTATTTCATAAATTCTCATTTTCTCATTACTAAATGTCTCATTTTGTATTTGTTATGTAAGGAGAAGTTAAGTGTTGATAACTGATTGGGAGTGAAAGGGTTAAGAGAATCCATATGAACTAGAATTCAGGAAACATTTACTCAAAGAATCTAGAATGCAGGAAATAATATCTGATTGTGGATTCCAGAGTCCTATATTATTTAAAATCTGGCATCCAGGTCTAAAAATGCAAAATTCCAAAAAACAGAACTTTTTGCCAAGCACTGTACAAAACTCAGATAGATTTAGATTTGTACTATGATAAACTAAAGTAAGCCATTTTTTAAGCCAATCAAAGCACACAATATATGAAACTTTACTATAACAGAAAATATTTACAAACTAATTAACATACTTCTTTTAAAACTTTTAAAATATATATATATATATATAATAAAGGAGGAAAATTTTGTCGCCTTTTTGAGTTTTTCCTCCTTTATTTATATATCTCGCTCTACTTATCTTATGTATTGAACACTGTACCACGGAAAATTTAAAGAACAAGCTCCCTATATATATATATATATATATATATATAGGGAGCTTGTTCTTCAAATTTATATATATATATATTATAAA
>JAOBRB020392565.1:0-10272 GCA_027575285.2 Zoanthus pulchellus | reverse complement strand
AAATACGTTGAAAAGTAAACTAACCAGTTTGACTATTCAAATAAAAAACACCAGATCAGAAGCACACGCTGAGATATCTTAGTTTATTTTTGCCTCCAAACAGTAAAATGAGAGCACCAGTTCTCAGTGCAAGCACAACTCGAGCTGGACGTTGTAGATAGACTATCAAGAACTGAAATAGGGCTCGGTCTAACGCTGCCAGCGCTGCGATGATCAGAACAATGACCTCGGAGCATGACTGTAGTGGATAATTGTGGCATCTGCAGTATGGCCGAACTGAGACGTATCCATGGGGTGGTGAGCCAGGAAGAGATGGGTATCATCATACTTTCCATTACGAGGAATGTGGCTGATATAACTCATTGACAGCGTCAATAAGATCTGATGGGGGTTTCCAGGCTAACGTGTCGCAATAAAGGATTCGTTTGAACGGTATAATCTCAGCAATCACAAGAACCCAATGATTGCCCGACTTGTTAATTCATGCTACCCATGAAGGTGTGACCATTTTCCTTACCAACATTGAGCGGCAAAACAAGCCGTTTCACCATGCCGAAAATGAAAATTTTCTTCTCCCTGACCATCTCGTTTGTGATGTTGACAACCATATTCGGACACAACTGAAGTGTATCTTGCTGCATAGTGTTTAATTGATTTAAGACCCAAGTCATACATATGGTCAGTCGCCAGCCACCCTCGCGTCCCAGACGCAGCAAGGCGCGAGAGCTCCTCGGGAGTTAAACCTAGTACGAGTTAAAGTTAAAAACCCAAATGGTAATAAATTACTTATTAGAGACTCTTGCTAAATATTTGTTTAAAATGGCTTTTCAAAGCGCTTCTCAGGAAAGCGTATTCGGGAGAGCTTATTTTTAAGCATATAACAAATATGTTGAGGTAATGGATTACACCAAAAAGAAAAACGCTCGCTTGCCATAAGGGAGTTTTCCTTTTATCATATAGTGATGGAATCTGTATTTATTATAAGCGAATGGGATATGCAAGAGAATCTGTTTCAGAGAAAAACAGGCCCATACGCAGGAATTTGTTGGGGGAGGTAGCGCGAACAGAAGTTTTTGAAACCAACTTATTACAACTTTCACATTTTCATCAAAAATAAATTTTGTGTAAACTTAACTTTGAGCTAGGGTTTTTTCGCAAATTAGATTTTATAGTGTAAGTTACCACTTCTAAATATGGTTTGATCATTTTCAATCGTAAATTTTTTTTCATATAACTAAGAGGCCTTGGTGGAACTCTACGGCCATTGGGGGGCTCTGTGTAGGGGCCTGACATGGTTTAAATTGTTGTTTTGACGTCGATTATAAGCTATAGGAAATTAGTTACTTGTTACTACATAATAACCTAAAATTTCTTTTAATTACCGGATCTGACGAACTATTTTTATCGCGTTATCGGCTATCGCACGTTAGATGTATTTTGTTTGATAGCATTTTCTTTTTCTTTAATCTCGCGGTCTGTCAGTACGTTACAGTACATGCCGTGAAAGTCTGATTTTTTTTCCAATGCATTGAACTAATGTACTACTCGCTTTCAGTTTAAATAAGAACCAGTAAATTTTGCAGAGGTTCATTTCATTAATTTGTTTGGCTGTTTGATATATCTTTTTTTGTTCTTATTTCGCCTGTGAGTGGTTTGAAATGAAGGAAAATATCGAAATAAGAAGACAAAAAATAAAGCATTAAAAAACAGTTCGGGTCGTCTGATAAACTTTTTAAATGGTCAAAATACATGTTTCATTTGGGAAAATAGTAGAGACACTAAATGTGAAACGGTGCCGTTCTGTGTTTTTATACTGTGTACATTGAGAATGTATAAAGTTACAGGATTCAGTAAAGTTTCAATTAGAAAAATTTTCACCTTTTTTTCAGCTTCAGCCAGAGCTTATTCTTAAATTGTTCTTAATTTTTTTGTTGTTCTTATAAAAAAGTGTGTCAACTCTAACAACAATATTTAACTTCAAATTAACTAAATCATTTCGTTATCATGTGGTTGTCAATAAAACTAAACAAAACTGTTGATATTAACAGTGAGCGCACCAGGAGTACGAGTTCATGTTGAGTTCGTAACATCCGTTTATTGCGTTGTTATCCGCTAGAAGTGATTTTGTCCTTTGATATATCTTTTTTTTAGAAAGTTCTAAGGTCGTAAATTAAATTCTCTCACCCCATCTCTTCAGGAATACCGGAAGAAAGGTTAAACTTTAAAAGACAAGTCCATTTTCCTTAAAAATGGCTCACTGATTATCTACTATTTAGTTATATTAGTTTTATTACCTAAATTGAATTAAATTTTTTAATCAGGAATATCCCAAACAAATAGCTGTAAGTCAGACGTAATCTAGACGTACATAACCAAATTCAGGACCCTTTTTATAAATGGCCAACGAAAGCACTTACCGAAGGTTGGTAAAATATCATCTCCGGGATTATCCCAGATCATGATTTGAATTGAAATGCAACGATTGTTGATGGCGAGTTTCAAGCCGAAATTGGCTGACGAAATTCCTTTCGCCTACCTGGCAGCCTCCTGTTTAAAGATGTCAGGGTTTTGCCTTCGGCATATTTCGTTCATAGAAGGATTCATTTCCCTGTGTGTATTATTAATTTACAAAACAAAAATATTCCAAAACTGGAAGTCGACAGCAACGGTGCAGTGAACCATTCTCGTCCCCAGAGCCCAACGTTTTTCTTAGCCGGCGGAGCCTTCGCACGACAAAACATGGGATGTTGCACGAGAATCAGTTTCAGAGAAAAACAGGCACATACGCAGACATTTGTTGGGGGGAGGTGGCGCGAACAGAAAACAAAACATCCCATGTTTTGAGAATGTTTTGTCGTGTGCGAAGGCTCCGCCGGGCCGGCTAAGAAAAACGTTGTGCTCTGGGGACGAGAATGGCAGTGAACCAGACAATTTTGTCCGCAAATTTCCCGCCAAAAGCTAAAACTAGGTACCAACCTCTTTCGATGATTTTGATTAGTTTCCAGTTCATTATTCGGCTTGGGTGACGCGCTGTCGCTAGTGGTAGTCCTTCTGCGCAACTTGGAAGAAAATTAATGTTTATTCAGAATTTTAGGATACGATATTTGGTAAGTGTATCCTGCCAGTTTACCGCAAGTTAAAAAAGAAAACAGCCTTTTTTTATGCATTAAACTGTTTTCAAGAGAGAGAGAATATCATTTCTTCCACGTTCCTAGCATAAATTTGTAAGAAATTAGCCAGTTCTGCTTTTTAAAACATTTGCTTAGGAATTTTTGCTAAATTTTTTTAGAAAGCGATTTTGTCGACCATTTTTTGCGGCTAATTTTGGCAGTACTTTGAAAATCGAATAGACTAATTGTGATACTGTTGGAATGAATGTTTTACTCTGGTGACTTGCCAGAGGAGGGAATAAAAATTTTATATTCTCTTTTATAAAAGTAATATCGAAAGGTCATTGACGCTTTTTATGATCCTGTAACTTTAATTTATAAAAATCTGGAACGTCAGGTCAATTAAATTAAGGGTTTTTATATTACATATATTATATAGTCCATTGATCTCGTAAGAAAAGAATGCCCTTTGGCCTTTGACAATATCACTTGTCTGTATAAAATGCTAATAACATTATATTGTCAATTGACTAATGAATTGTATCGTGCAAAAACAAAAAAAAACTAAGATTTTGGCAGTTTTAATAATTTAGCGTAATTATTTTTAAAAAATTGCATGATTTGCATGCCATTCAGACAATTTTTATTGTTCAACCTATACTTTTTTCTGTGAGCTGTAATTATTTTTACTCTTTTTGTTCAGCTTCAGGCTCATGATCACTTAAGCTTGTTATTAAATCCGATCCTCACTGTTCTATATAACGTTGTAATTGCAAAAACACAGTCATGTAATTACCAGTTTAGTGCGTATTCCTGAATAATGAGCAACTCAAACTTCGCGACAATAAAACTACAATAATTGGAAATATATATTTTTCCTTCACAATCTGAGTCACTAGTTTGTATAAATTTCAATAAAAAGTCACTTGAAATGACTTGACTCTAAGTGAGGAATTGAAGCTGCAGTGGTAAAATTTACTTCAGATTCCTTTATTTTTATTAGAAAAGGAAAACAAATTTTTTTAAATTATATTTTAAAATAAGTCTTTCAAACACCTGGTATTAAAACATATGGCTGCATAAACCTGAATATTCCCATAATCTATCCCCACAATCTATCCCCACTATACATAAAAAGTTTTAGATATAAATATCTGCAAATGCAGAAGAAATGTTTGCCTAATATCAATAAAATTATATATTGAATAGATCTTTCATGTTAATTTTATTATTTTAATTTTTTAAAGAAATGTTTTAAAATATATATGTATATTATTTTGATTATAATGATATCAGGATTGTCACTAAGAAAATTGTCTGGTGGTTGGAGTTTCATTTGAGCTGGTTAAAATGGTTAAAAAATGGTTTGTTGCTCTTTCGCAAGTGATGGACAGCCAAATCCAGCCAGCAATTACCACTTTCTCAGCAAGCGAATTTTGCCGACAGCCGGCGCTTAGTGACAACCCTGTAATATTGTTATATGTTAATACATATTTAAAAACTAGAGATTTTTTTGGTGAAAGAATCAAAGAATGTTTTTTCATATGCAAAGAGAAATTCACATTCCTTTAACCAAAACAAAAGTTGAATGATCACAAATTTTATTTCTTTTTTGCAGTTGATAGAAATTCTTAAGGGTCAGTTCTTAGCACATTTTGCTCCAACTCATATCATCTTCATTTATTGTGTACTAAATCCCACGTTTCTATTTTAAATCAGAGTGCAGCCCAACAATCATTATAATTTATTTACTCCATTTACTAAGTTTAACTGTGGAGAGAAAGGAATACTCTATTAGTTTTTGGGTGGGGTATGCCATCCCAAGCTCAAAACCCAAGTGATACCCTACCTCAGATCTTTAAGTCAAAAACTATACCCTACCCTAAATCATAGGTTAAAAGCTGCTTAACTATACCATTCCATTACTGTGTTTAGGTCTGGCATCACATCTGTGATGTTCAGTTTGTTAATGCATGAATAGATGTTATCACTTTATTAACACCAGAAACAGTGTACTTATCCCTGACCCATGCCAAATATAGATATCGTATCGCAGACCTCTGAGGCAAATATATGATATATTATATGATATGCATCCCAGACTTGAGTTCAAAAATTGTAGCCCATATATGGCAGCACATACCCATATACCTCATGTGCTTGTTTGAGTACTCTTTATGCATGGGTATATATTACCCTTGAAACACTGAAAATAAATAAATTTTGTTAACTATGATATATTTAAAGTTATTTTATATACAGTAGAAATGCAGAGAAAATATTATTTAATTGGTTAATCAAAAACCATTAAAGGCAACACTGCACAACCTGTAGGACAAAGCCAGCACATACTGTAGGCCTACAGGGCTTGGCCTTCAAATAATTTTGACAGTATTGAAAAAAATATTTTACATTATTTATTAATACATGTGCAACCTGTAACATAGCCAGCACATAGGCCTGCAGGGCTAGGCCTTCAAATAATTTTGACAGTATTGGAAAAAAAATTAATTATTTATTAATACATGTACAACCTGTAATACAGCCAGTCAAATAATTTTGACAGTATTAAAAAATTATTTTTAATTATTTATTTACAAAAAAGATGGAACACCCCATAGAAGATTGTGCAAAACTGCTCACAAACAGCAGTTCACACTTTCAGAACTTGCTTGGTCATAGGCCTGCAAATTATTTAGAACCTGGTGATGCCACTTATAACATGTTTGTAATAAACAGGAAGCAACAATACTGTTAACCTAAGTGATGCTATAGATATTTTTACGTCCAAACTTGGGCAAACATAATTTTCTAAGGGCAAGGACAACACATGGACCTCTATGGGCCAGAGGTCCATGGACCATGGACCCCCTTTCTGGACCGTATCCATGGACCACTTGTAACATTGTATGGACCAGGTCCATGGACCAATTGCACTTGTACTAGTGAGTGAAGTTAGACACGTGGAGTCTACTCAATTGCATTAATTAATGTTTATTTTGATTTATTTCTAATTCTTTCTCTTTATTATTATTGTTATTATTATTATCCTTTTGTTTTTTCTAGGTAAAAAGTAGTGGGTCCATATTAGTGGTCCAAAAAGTGTACCCAGTCCATATAAGTGATTCATGGACCTGATTTAGAGAGAGGGTCCATGGACGCATGGTCCATGTTTTGTTCTACAAATATCCGCAGCCGGGCACTAAGAGCCTGCTGGCTCATGGCTTTTTCTCAATAGAAGCAATGCTGAATAATGGATCTATGAACAGATGCATAGCATACATTTATGAAGGGGCTTGTAAATGCATGTGAACAAAAAATCTATTTTAGAATTCTGTTTAATGTTGCAAGATTTTGAGACTGATAAGTTTGTAGCACAACAAAATTGTGAGTTGAGGGATCTGTGATAACAGTCTTTCTATTAGTAATTTTTCAATCCTAAGTATATTTGTTAGTAACTTTTAAACCCTAAGTCTTTTATTGCCTGAGAAAACTTATTGTAAAATTAAAATTTCAGTAATTAACAAATAAGCAAGCATTGTTGGCTGTCTAATATTTTTACTGTCTTTAATGAGTTGTCATTTTTACCTAGTTTTATGATAATCTTTTTTGCCATTTCTTTTTAAAGCTATTTACTATCGTTTTATTTTTTGTCCAGCATTTTGTCCTGAGGAAGGGGCCCAGCCGATTTAAAAATAATTGCAGTTCACTTTTTCTTCAACTTTATTAACTTTGAATTTTTTTTAAATATTTGTTAATATCATCTTTTCTAAATTAAAGTTTGTTCATAAGAAACATAAAATTTTTAATTTATTTCATTATATTTTAATAAAGTTTCAGAGATTCAAGCTGTTTAATTTAATAATATCTATCCCTCAGCATTTATTTGACAATTATTCTAAAAGAGTGCGCGTTGGATATGAGATGGTAAATAGCCAACAAGGCGGTGTGTAGTGCTGAGTTGGCTATAATCATTTCATATCCAACAAGCGCAAAAATTTATGTAATAATTGTTTTATTAAATTTCCAAGCCCTAGCTTCGATACTTGAAAATGACAACAAAATTTTAATCTGACATTTTTTAGCTTGGCAAAACTTTGGCAGGTAGTTTCCATATATGGTCATTTGGTGTATGAGCTGATAATCAAGATTGAGTGAACCAATGAGAACGCTAGAAATGCAATATTTGAGACTAAAAGTTTAATAATATCAATTATTTGAAAGAAAATGCTTTTGAATTTGAAAAACAATTTATTATAAAAGCGTTATAAGTTTTCCATTCAGGAATCACAAATGTGGTGAACTGTATTAAGGTCTTTCTAAAACTAACCAAATAGCTTTCAGAAAAATAGAAGTGTTGATGCAGTTTGATGAGTTCTCTCGACTCATTTATTTCATTTATCTTGCTGTCTTGGGTTTTGTGATTTAGCCCCTAATTTAGCTTCTCGATTCTTTAAGTTCTAGTAACTATTATAATAAAAACATTTTCAATTGTTACTTAAGTGCAATTAATATTTACAAAATAACAGATATGGGTTATTAATTAAATATACAGTATATATATGAACAGTAAACATATATTATCATATGTTTACAAACAAAGGTTATTCTTTAAATAAAGCTTTTCTATTATAAATAATTTTGTTTTCCAAGTTAACTTTAAATTGTTAAACTTAAGCTGAAAATTGTTAAGCAAACATGATAATGAAACAACTAAAGATTGAAGGAACTTAAGATCATTGATGAAATAATTTGTCATTTAAAAATTTAAACCAAAATACTAATCTTTTTAAACACTTTCATATAAAGAATTAGTGATAGACGTTTATGAGAACATATTCTTTTGTCATTGCACTAAAAACGATTATCTTTTAAATTGTGCTCGCGTACGTTTGAATAACCAAACCATATCAAATATCAAATCACAAATGATGTCAAATATTTTCGTTTTTAACTAGTTGTACCCAATATTATTCAAGTTTTGAGATTCTTTAAAATGCTTTATCGTATTATTTCATAAAAATTATTTCCCCTAGTTAAAGGTGTTCGATGGCATTCTTTTAGAGAAACACATTTACGAGCATTATGTTCTAAATTCTTTAATGTATAAATAATATCGACGTGGACGATTTTGTAAACACGTTAACCGGAAGCGATGTATTTTGAATAAATTACTTATCCATATTTGGGCTTTTCACCTGTTTTTTTACTTCCGTTTTGCCTTATTTGGATGTTGCATACGAAGTGCACTTGCGCACATTCACTTGCTTACAAAGACAGAAGACATTTTCTCTGGGCTGTTTGCGGTACGGGAGATTTTGAGGCAAACTTGTTTGCAAATGTTGGGTCATCTGAAATTATTTTGACCTTTAAGCAGATTTGGCTAATGGTTTTTCTGACAATTGTTTTCATTTGATGCTAAGGGCTTAAAGTTTAGGGAGGTAAACGTCATTCCCGTCACCTTTGAGTCCTTTTTTGCCTTTCTGATGGAAAAGGGGTACATTTCCACCAGTTTCGGTGGCTTAGCTTTTTGCCTAGACTGTGCGCAAACTTTTGTATATTTTGTTTGTATAATACCAATTGCAAACTAATTTTCCACATCATATTGTTTAGTTTTATTTACTGAGTTCATATTTGTCCCCATTTCATTCCTCAATACTCTTATCTTTTTCAGATTTAGCCTGAATCTTGCTGTGGGGAAGAGTTATTTTCAACAGTGCTAAACCTAGGACTGTGAAACTTGACCGAATGTTTTTTCGAGTCAAATTTTCCACGATGCAAACTCTAAAAAGGAAGGCCCTTGCACATATGGTAAGTTTTATTAAGAATAGCGTATCAAGTGAGCAACTTAAAATTACTAAAGCCGTAAACCACCAAACCAGTTAAAAAACCTGTTGAATGTTCTTTTTTTTTCAAAAAGTACAAAAAATATTTGATTGATAGACTCAGGGATAAACTTTTAATTTTTCTAATAATTTTATTGATTGGTTTTCTATTAAAATTTCTGCAATTATGTTGAATTTTTCTGTACTATAGTTCCTTTGTCCTTGCGGCGATCAGAAATCGATACTTTTCAGATATAAATCAATAGTTATAAACATGCTGTTATTAATCTATTAGCGCAATCGGAAGTTATAAGAACCGGATCTAAGCATGTTGAAGCTGAAGTTTTGTGAATTTTTGTATTATGTCAAATTATTTGTATTTAGTTTCGTATTTCGTTTGATGTTTAACGTAATCCTACATCGCTACCCATATTGACATTTTACAAAAACCTCGAAGACAAAGGAGGCAAAAAATTAAAATGAACTAGAAATTGTCTCAAAAATAAATGAATCAAGGTGTTTTCTGAGGTTTTTAAAATATAATTATAAATATTGCTTGTAAAAAATACTGAAATACTAAAATAGTTTTAATTCCAAGTGTGTAAATTTTCTTTGAACTCATGGAAGGTAAAACTGTTTTAAGATCTTACGTTGTCGCATCAAAGTTTTATTTTGTGCCTAAAACTCAAGGGTTTTGTGATAGTCAACAATTGAAAATTTGAAAACGAGACTTGCCTGAAGTTTAGATTGGACAATAACTCGATTTCTATTGTCAATTTACCAAAACAAAATATATATTTTTCTTAAAACAATAATTGTATTTTTTTATGATTGCAGGATGAGCAAATTAATAACAGTCAAAAGGATAATTTTAAAATTTTATGAATAACAAATGTAGCATTTTAAAATTATCATTTTGAAATGAATCTTGTCTTACATTGTTTCTAAAAATAATTGCTTTTTATTCTTAAGTTCCTTTTGACTTTTTGGGTTTGATTATTAAGGATTTTTAACAAAGAGAACAAAATATATTCTGACATATCAACATTGAAATAATTTATTTTTAGTCTTTCTGCATTTATATTTTAAACAGGAAAAAGCTGTTTGGTAGATACCATTTGTCTTTGAGTGTTTCATGCTATAAATTATATAGTTTTTGCAATTCCTTAGAATTACTATTAGGATTGACAGCAAGTGTTGTCTATCAATGGTTTGTAAACAAAAGTTTTAAATAACTAAAATTTTTGTTTTTTAATAATGCTAAAGACAAAAGTCCTTAAAAAGATCCTGTCGTAAACATTTGTGTAGGTTACTTTAAAACACTAACTGAAATGTTT
>JAOBRB020392455.1:0-10272 GCA_027575285.2 Zoanthus pulchellus | reverse complement strand
CTGCCGGCGACCGCTTCGCTAACGCCGGCATCCACCATCCTTTATCTCCCCTATTATCCAGCAAAAGCTCAATAAACACAACTGACACGCAAACACGTTTTCGTGTACGCTATCATTAACGAACTTTCATGGCAAATTAACGTGCGATATTGAAAATCGGCCTATAATGCCTCCACCCTACTACTCATAAAAATTGCTAGTGTAGACAGGGCTTTATGAAAATTGGTCAATTTTGTTCATCTGCACGAGCAAATAAAAATTCACATAAAAATTCCTCGTGCTGACGGGGCTTTATGAAAATATAATTTGCGTTGCATATTCGTATGAAAGGCTTCGCACTTAGACTCGTGTTGAATCAGAGGAGAGTGGTTAGAGTGGACTGGTTATGAAACTTAGCAAAACTATATGTAAGCCTTTTGTTATTTGTGCACCGTCAACTTCATATTTCAATAGGGAAAAGAAGAACAATAACATAGAAAGTCAACTAGTTTCATAACCAGTCAATCTAGTTTCATAACCAGTCAATTCTATTAACTTTGATCAGAGACATTAGAGAACTCGTAAATGGCCTAATACGTCGCAATTTTTTTCTCATAAACAATTTACATTAGTCAAAAAATGTTCCATTTAACTTTGTTAAACATTTATTTTAATGCATCAAAAAACAATACGGATTTCATACTTGCATGGTTGTTTGAATGAACTTTGTTATTATTTCACCCGCCCAGCAAATTATAACTGGTGAAGATTTCTATTTGTTTATTAAGTATAATACAGAGAGTGCAGTGTATCTTTACAAAACAAATAGCTTTGCTATAAACCAATACAATACAATAAAAGCCATCTTAAAACCCAAGAAGGAAACCTGCAAATAATTTTGGAATTAGGTGCAATTTGTACATGTTATCGCTAGTAACAGATATAATTAGGTTTTATTAAAGAAGCTTATCATGTATTTTCTTATTAAACAAGGTAAAACGGAGCAATGCACCATTTCAATTGTGGCAGTGTTATTGATTCAGTCGGTTGCTCTTGTTTCAACGGCCGTGAGACTTGCTTTATTTGTGATTGACATATGGGTTTAAGGAATGGTTTGTCTGCAAATGGGTTACTTTCCCCTTCGTTCGTTGATAGCGTCACATACCATAAAGTTGATCCCTATTATCCCTGATAGATAGTCTAGGGATAGTTCTACAAAAATGATGTTCCCTCTATGTAGGTAATGCTTGGTATTCGCGATATTTTTACTTGAGGGATACTTTCCTATAATATCAGATTATTTTTATCCATTTCGGATTCTTTACTGTGAGGTGCTTTGTTTCTTTCTCCGACCAAAAGAAGTCGTTTGAGGAGAACACACAACTTGCTTTATTATACATAGATATGAGTGATTACTGAAAAATACGCCACTCGTAAATTTCATATAAAACTACATCCGGGATACGAGTGACATAATTTCCATATCCTCACTGGTGAAGATATCGTGACGTCATTCCTTTGTTTATTCCTTCTGTTTCGTTTAGTTTTTTTATCTTCGAAATACTCTATCTATGTAATAAAAAGGAAATAACAAGTTGGTTTAAACATATGAAGTTTATCTTTTCGTGGAAATAATATTTTTACCACTCGAAGATAAACTTCATATGTTAGGCCGAACACTTAAACTAAAATCGAACAGCAAAGGAATACATACTTATTTTAGGATTTAAATTCTTGTGAAAATATATTTAAAAAAAGGTGCACATGATAAGTTTAGTATATAATAATGGTTGTAATCGTAAAACATCTATGATACAAATGATAACAACAATAGCCATTACAATGCTAGGAATATCCAAAAAGATAAATAATAACTAGAAGCTTCTAACAGAAAATGAAATGCTGCGAGCTGAAGCGAATGTGATATTGTATTACAGGACAGTTATGTAATAAGCGACTTAAAATAAGCATTGACAATAGGCCTTGTTCGAGAGGCAGAGAACAAAGTTCAAAAATGGAAAGTTCCTGAGTTGAAATAATCCTATTTACGGTTATTCCACGGATCTGTAAACAAGATTTCAACTCAGGAACTTTCCATTTTTGAACTTTGTTCTCTGCCTCTCCTATGGAAGCCATATTGGAATTACATATTCCCCCGCATGAGCCTCAACATCGTGCATTCACTCAAGGCTGGAATACGAATAAAGCCTATTGACGATTTTTCTTAAAAATTGAAAGTGCTTTAATATTCATAATTTGCAATTGTAATAATTAAAAACTTTGTGCGAATATGAGAATAACTAATTAGTGTGACACGAGTTTGCACGTAACAGACTCGTAAAAGCGCATTTTCTTCCTATAGAAATGTTGCTAAAACGAATAATTAAACCAAAATTTAAATTTGCATTTGACAAAATTTTTCATTTACCGGTAAATGATAAACAATTTAGCAGCTTTAAAATATGTCACGAGAGTTTGCACTACAGCCAGTAAACTCGTGACCACAGGTAGCCCGTCACTCAGTAGGCTTGCTTGCAGCAAAAACGTTAGATAACAGGATACTTTGAGCAACAAAAATTGCTATAATATTTTCTGGAATCTAAGGATGGAAAGAGATCCACAGTTTTTAAAAGTTTGTTCGTATTCCCGTGACATAAAATTCATTATACGATTACCTAGAATTAAAGAATCTTTCAGACCTTGTATTCAATAATCAATATGAAAGGTTCGTATTTCAGTGATGTTGCTTCAACCGCAGCGGCTCACATTCATCTGGACATATTAACAAGAATGAAAATTTTATGTTTCTTTGCCAAGCTTTTTCAAACTTCAAACTAAACTTTTATCATTTATGATTTCATAATTTTACTCTATAATGCCTTTCACGAACCTAATTTCTATTCTGTATTGGGGCGTTCTAATTTACGCATGCAGTTTCATCGTGTATAATGCTATAGTAGTTAGGGTCTGGGTAGGATTAGTTTGTATTACTAATCAACAGAACGCCCTAATACGGAAATTTTACCACTCTTGACCAAGAGTTTTATCGTCCCAGTGTCCATGGTTCGTTCTTTCCAAAGCTGAGAGACCTTAAATGTTTATTCTGCAGCGTTTTTCTTGCGGCATCTGCAACTTTTTCCCATCCTTCACGACTATTACCGCTACAAACATTGTTGGCTGGGTTGGCTGGATCCACAACGAAGGGCATGCGCAAACTGTTGAGTTAACAAACATAAAGCAATGTTCAGTTATTCGTTCTGTAGCTCAGCTCTCAACTCTGCGCTTTGACAAAGTTACTTAATTAAAAACCCAAAATATTACCAATCAGTTGTGGACGATAATTAACTTTTGAACCCGATATGTTCACCAATAAAGGCAAAGAATCTCATTTAATGGCGTCAACATGTCGTACACAAACAAATACACGTTTTTTATAGGAACAACTTTACATGAACGATGAGGCTCGGATTGGCCGAAGATTAAGAACAAGCTCTGGCTGAGCCTAAAAAAAGTGTCCATGTTTCTAGTTGGAACTGTAATGGATCATCAAACAGCTCATAGAAATATCAAAGAAAGGTATAGCAAAAACATTTAACTGCCAATGAGCATCGGTAAAATTTACTAGTTTTTACTAAACCCTTTTCTTGTTTTTGTTTCAAACAATTTATCATACAATTTGAAGCGCTGATACTAAAACTTGTTTGTTTTTGGTCAAATGATAATTGTTTTTATAATACTTTCAAGTTTGAAAAGATTTCTCCATCTTGGTTCGTGGCCGCGCCCTGAATGGAACTGGTTATAGCATAAAAGTCAAAACAAGAAGCCATTCCATATTTTTTTGATATTGTTTAATAATATTTCAGCTGCCATCCGACAGTCATCTTCAGAAATTACAAGTTTATGCCCGAATTGATATATTTAACTGGTATTTGCAGTGAATGACATCAGTCATGTTCTAAATTTATCATAAATTTTAGCATTCTCCATTTTGCTGATTCGAAAAAAAAAATTTGATTTGGTCAAATTCGCGATTTTCTGTGAATTTTTTAAATCGACAAGATTTTTGTTCAAGTCCGAGCAAGGAGAGATCCGGTGCGAGCTAGAGCTATGACGTCAATTCCAGAACGATACACCTCGAACTTCATCTTTTTGGTTTCTGCAACCAGCAGCAACGCAAATTGTAAGCATTTCCATCGCACGCAATCGAGAAACAACGACGTGAAAATAAGTAAAATTATTTTCATTTCACTTAGATCGCGGGAAATAGGTTCTGGAATTGACGTCACTAGTCCCATTCCCCCGGTGGTGGCTTCACTAGCTTACTTGAACGAAAATGGCGTCTTTTTGGCGAGATTTTCCGCAATTCAAAAAATCACAGAAAATCCAGGATTTAACCAAATTAAAACATTTTTTCGAATACGTATTCTGAATAACACGAAAATTTATTTAAGACAGAAAAAATTTTAGGGGTTAGGTGCACTTTAAGAAAATCATCAAGTCTCAGATTTTTTTAAGAATATAATATTGCATGCTTGAAAGGAAAAAGTTGTTACTGATCACAATTGATTGCAATTGCCCTCTGATCCCAAAAGGCAAAGCCATGCACAGATCTATTGGATCTATTACCTATGAAGTTCTTAGATGCCACAGTAACTTCAAATAGGAAAAAAATTCATATCACCGATATGTAGTATTTGTAAAGATCTTGTCGGGCTAAAATCAACAAAAAATAACTGACATTCAGCCTCGATCTAGAAAGCAATATTGTTATAAAAAAGAATGTAACGTATTCAGAAAATCGAGTGAAATCAAAAGTACCTTTGATTCGCCCAGTCAACTAGTTCCCTATCGTAGTTCCTGTACCAAACAATGCGTATTGAGCCGTAATTCACCAAGCACTCGAGGACTGCTTTAAAACCGAGGCGTGTATCAAACACGTTGGGTCCTCCTGCTACCTCCCAACAGTGAATTGTGATCAATTCCAGCGGGTAGGACGATGGTAAACCGCGTAACTTTCTACCTCCCCTAGCGTCTTTAAGACAGGTTTTTTTCCAGAACTTAACAAGGCGAATCAGGTCTTTCACATTTGGTGGTTTTTCACTCACAAATTGTCTCTGCAGTTCAACCAGAGCGGGCTTGTAAAACTGTCTGTCGTCTTTTTCGGAACCTAAAATCTTTTCGTACAGGCTTTCTGCAATTTGCGTTAATATAATAGAATATCAATACATTTAGCCTAACGAAAAACTAAATTCAAAAGTTGATAAATCGTAAAATTAGAAATGCTCAAAAAATACACCAAATAATTAACTACCTTATAGGAATATAACGAAGCATGTTAATAACGCGAACAAAATTTAACCGTCATAAAATTAACGCAAATTTTCCAAAAGTTATGTTTACAACATTTGATTAACGCAAATTTCCGTGCGGTATGTTGTATAATTAAGACGTGAATTTAATTTTTTTCGCACTCATTTCGTTAGAAAACAACAACGTCCAACAACAAAATTTACTCTTTATTTCAGGCAAAAAACATAAGATACTAAGGCATGAATAGATCCCTTCCTGGCGCTTTCTACTGCCTCCCCTCTTATTCTTGCAGCTTTCCATCCATTCAAGATGATTTTCCTCCCCTTCTCGGTTGCAGGAATTCATATATACTCATAAGTAGCTTGGCGTGGATTGGCTTCAGTGTTGAAAGCTTTAGGCTAGGTCCATCTCGATTGTGGTGACATCTCTTTGAGGGTCTTTCTCTAATGTTTCAGTGATAGTGGATGTACAATAGTCACTGAAACCACGCTTTTTTTGCATGGCTTCGTGGGCTTAGTCGTTATAATTGCAGTTGTGTATGTCACGTGTTAATACTTCTATATACAACTTACTAATTATCGTGTAATTTCTATGTCTGACAATTAATTTTCCTAACGGCTATCAGACTTGTTTAACAAAAGCTATTTCCGATGGCCAGCACTGCATCAATCTATAAATATCCATTCTTTTAATATAAATACGTCTTATAATCAGTGCAAAGAATGTTTATGTTGTTGTTGTTGTTCTCCATCTTCTTGACAAATGCGTTTATTGTTAGATCCAAAGGCTGCAACAGATGAGTCATGTTCTTTGGTACTGCGACAACTTTTATGTTCAGCCTTTCCAGCTCGCTCATGACTTTATCTGTAATTTGTGCCTTGAACGCACCCCAAACTAGCAATGCCTTTTGAGTTTTAGGGAGGCCTAACTCTTTTTTGACTTTAGTGACATATGGGTAAATTGTTTTATTTATACCAGAGCCATTGTTTTGGCTTCATTACTCCAGTGCTTTTCATTGTAACTCAATCAGAACCCGCGGCTGGAAATTTGACATGCGGCAGTGAACGGCTTATTTTACCAGTGTAAATGAGTTGGAATGGTAACATTGTCCACTTAACGTTTCCACCAAAGTAACAGTAATTCCACGTTTGTTATTACTACCTTTTCTGGATACATGCTTTGAACTCTTCTCTGCTATCGTGACGTTATCCGTCGGTAGAACTTAGACAGTGTTTTGTCAACATTTGGAATAAGTTCATCGAGAATTTCATCTTCAACTAAAGCGGACACTATATCATGTAGAAACGTTGCCTTTACTTTGAGCCAATTAAGTTGCTTTGGTGATAGCAGGCCTTGACGTGGCTACAACCTTTCGAGTCAAGTTCATTCTCTGGTACAGGTACTGTAACCAACTGTTGGCAATCACACAATTTAAATACTGATCATATCTTCCGAGATCAATCTTAATGAGACCCATTAAAATGCCATAAATAACATGCTTGTTAATAGTTCCTCCAGCAAATCTTGTGCTGAACACTCGGAGCTTTCTGTCAAGCTCATCAGGCAGCAGTAAGGGTCTCCCTCTTCTCTCAGAGATTTGAATACAGTCACTCGAACTCGTCTTTTTCGCTTGAAGACGATAGTTCGCCAGCCAGGGTCGTAGAGTGCTTCCAGTCACGTTTGGGAAGTCTTGTCTAAAATGTTTTATAGCGTTTACGGTCCAATGGCAATAACGAGTGGTACAAGTACAGATGAAGCCGTTCCCACATTAAAATTCAACACTAGTTTATCACTTGTATCGGACAAGCTGGAAGACATTTTTAAAGCAACAGCTCACATTCAAGCAAGAAAAAGACCATAAACACGACCGGTTTGCAGTTGCTGGGCAAACATTATTGCCAGGAACCATATTTCCTTCTACTGTCGGACATATTCCGATAGAATTGAGACGATATATTTGGCACGCACTGCAGAGATAAGCTGTGATAAAAGAAGAGGTCACAGCAATAAAATGTAAGCCATCTCCACTTGTTCAAGGTGGATTAGAAACACCTATTGTGATGACTGTGAAATTGGATAACAAAAATGCTATAGACATTTTGTGCAAGAAAGTTATTTAAAGATGTGAGTTATCCCCTAGGAGAAAACGATCGCTACACTGATGAATCTAAGGACATTTTGAACTTAAATAATGATGCGTAAACCAACTCTGACGGAGACGTAGAGAAATTGTGACTTTGCTTATAATAATGGTGTCTTTAGATAACGATTCTTTCAATTAACGTCAATTTAATTAACAACTGATGAGGTAAATTAAGATACATAAAATTAACGCGAATTTTTGAAATTGAATCCGGAGATAAGCGCCGGCTCTATCGGAGCCAATAGGCTCTTAAAAGATTTAGCTTTAGCTAGTTTTAGTTCATAGGATTTTAAAAAGAAGCTCAGTGAAGGTGCAACTTACTTAAACCTCTGCCGGTTTCAATGTCAACGTTAAACGTCGGCAGTAAGTCGACATCAAAACTTGCATCAGGATAATTTCTCAACTTTGCTTTTACTTTAACAGCAAAATTTGTCTTATCCCAACAATCTAAAGACAGATTGCTGCTGTTACAATACTTTTGTAAGCAAGATTTCAAAAATTTCTTTGATCTCTCCAAGTTTCTTTGGTGTTCCTGCATTGTCTTTAAATTGTTAAAGAATATGACACAGTCGATATCGGATTTCCCTTTCACGGCGGTTCCTTTTCCTATTGAGCCACCCTAAAAGAGAAAAAAATGCTGAGCTGCTGGCCATGATCGATAGATAATAATAATAATAATAATAATAATAATAATAATAATAATAACAATAATAATAAAAACAATAACAATAACAACGATAACGATAACGATACTGATACTGATAATGATAATAAGACTCACACTTATCACCACCTCAAAGTACAGGTAAACATTGAAACTATCTAAACTCACGTAGATTACAAAGGGAGCATCAAGGCTAGAAAGTCCTGAGTCCGAACATAGCAAACCTTTAAAAAATATTTATCCTTCGTGCATAACAGTTAGAAAACCATACTTTATCCAAGACATCTTTTGTTACGTTTCGTCAAAAATTTTCAGATTTAATAACATTGTATTTTCTTTTTGTGCAGGCTTCATATAGTAAGAAAGGCGACTATGTCTACAGTCATTGTGAGGAGTTCTCAGCAATTGGCGTAAATATTACGTTTCGAGTTTCAAAAATTGTATTTTTGTGTTCTTCATCAAAATATAAAATTGTCGGATTTCTTTCTCCAGCACACAAGAATGACTAACAGTTGTTTTACATTGTTTTATATGGCTGTCAGTTTACCTTGTGAAAACATTATGTATTTATATTTTGTTATTATTGTTTGTGTGTTGCCCAAATCAAAATTGGGGAACTATAACTAATGATGCGTATCTTCCGTCATGCACAAAATCTTGACACTCTACCTTTATAAAGCTCCAACAAGCTGAAAGATTCCTCAGGCCGTGATACGTCATACATTTTCACTTCTGTATAGGTTACAGTAAAGCCAAATTATTACAAAGCGAGCTTTATTGCAATATACACGGAAGTAAAAATGTATGACGTATGAGTGTCTCAGGATTCCTTCTTCAAACATGTCCCCAGAGCTCACGAGTATTTTCGCCAGCGCCAAGAAACGGAGGAGAAACGCCGTTTGGGGGGGAAGGGGGGGAATAAAACCAGGAACATTGGAACACCTTGGGAGTTCCGTGGTGTTCAGTAGTGTTCCGGTGTTCCTGGTTTTAGTCTATGCCGTTTTTTGGTACTTGCCAGAAGGAACTCGGGTTCTGCATTTCGATTGTAATAAACTTTGGCATATTGGTTTTGAAACTGATTATCATGTGGCAATTTGTTTGACAAGTATTTGATATTGTAGTCTGAAAATTGCGCACATTTTCTTCTGCGCATATTAAGCTAAACTTGTTAGACGTGCGTGAACTTTAAAAGTTTACTAGAAACTGACAGCAAATGAAACTTAAACACTTCAAGAAGTCCGCGTAATAATAAGAGAAAATGTGACATCCAAACTGCAAAGCTTTTATTTGAATGGTCGTAATACTTTTACTAGAGTATTATCCCGGTGCTTCTTTTGGGGGGCATAGTTCCAAGAGATTTTAGTTAAACTGCTTATTTTATTTATTAATCATCACCTTTATAATCTTATTCACGCTGTAACCGTATTCATGCATGTGTTCCTTCAAAGTGCTGCAAAGTCCATCGACGGCTTCTAACACTTGGCGTTTGTATGACTCATTTAACTGAAGGGTCTCAGTGATAAACGAATTTACTTTCCTTTGGGAGCTAAAGTCAACTAGATCATCAAAATTCCCGCAATGTTGCAAATGTTCTGAAATAAGGACATTGGTCAAATAAACATATTTAACGTAGTACAATGTAATGCAATACAATTACCATTAGGGAAAAGGTTATTACCCCCCCCCCCTCCACTCGAGTAGGAGTGTGCCTTTCTACCAAAAAGTCCTACCCTTATCCGAACCTAAAATGTTTCTTCTTCATAGTGCTTACAATAAACAGAAAAACATTACACACTGACATGAAATACCAAACCTTATCGCCATCATATATGTTTTATTCAATTTTTTTATAACTTTATTTAACCCTTTCAGTCCCAATTAAATCATTAAGTTCTCCCAAATTGAAGGTTCTTTAATAATATGTTTAAGTTGGTAGTTCATAGTAAGGCTAAGCCATTCGTTGTTGGATTGGTTTTTTGTTGCAAGATCAACGTTAAAATCACCCATGATGGTCAGCACTTGTTAATTGATTTTCAAATTTTTCTAGCCAGTTTTTTAGCTCATAGTCGAGACTTCGATAGGCAGTGCACAGTAGATGCACAGTACCGTAGCTACCTTGAGGCAGACGAGGCAGCTGCCTCGTCTGGAATTTCACTAGAAATGTACGTCAGGCCCT
>JAOBRB020392454.1:0-19981 GCA_027575285.2 Zoanthus pulchellus | reverse complement strand
TACAGCTAGCAGTGCATAAAATTATGGTCAATTGTTTCTATATTAATGTTATAATTTAGATTAAGTTTTTCATTTACGTTTTTTTTAAATAACATAAATCAATTATGTAACAATATGCACAAATAAACCATTGTCATTGTCAAGGGAAATGGGGGTTACCGAAATATCCCACTGCCAATGTATACATCCCTATTCTTCGATTGCCAGTAGGATATTCGTCTTATGAGTGTTTCACGGAAGACATGGTGTTTGGGATACAGAACGACAGAGGATTTGGTCAACCTTGATCAAATAATACTCCATCATGCGATGACAAAATAAACATCTTATCTTTCCTTAGCAATTAATGACCAATAATTTTGGGAATTCAAAGAAGTATGTGAGAGTTACGGGTACTCTTGGCTTTAAAGGTTTTATTGTGCCTTGTTTATTTTTACACACCTACGATAAACTTGTTACTTTTAGGGAGCTATCAGAGTTAGTAGATACTATGAGCAGAGTTAGGATTTCAACTAATGTCCCTGCATGGGCACATTGTTAGAAAACATCATTCAATGCCTTTAGTTTAGACAGTGAAAATTTATTTTATAACCTCAAGGACTGCAGTAGAAATGTTTTAACCATTTTGCAGTTAAAAAAAGTTTATATTGATTAATTCAGCCATTTGTTGATGTTGTTTTAAAGTTAATACATTTCGTTGTTGCACCATATGTATGGCAATCGCAAAATCTACATGCAATTTAGTGACTAGATAAAGGTGGTAAATGTACTGGTGCTGTGTGAATGGAAATTCCAAAACACAAATACATACAAAGCTGGACATTTCAAATTCCCAGGAACACTTTTAATCATGGTTAGTCGAATCTATTATTTCTAGTGTTCACGAAAGGTTTTAAAGGAAGGAAGCTGCTCCGTTGTGATACTATACATGACACTCGTTTTTGCTTGCGACTGCCCAAAGCAAACAGCGATATTAATTACTGATAGTTATGAAAACGTAACCTTAGTGTTTCTCGATTCGGCAGATACATTGTAATGCGTTGAATGGTATTGCAGTTTATCTAATATTGCACAGCCACCAATATATTGGTTTGTCTCACTTTTACATCATTAGGTAACTAGCAACAGATAATAATATGGATTACACTTTATCAACATTTGTGTTGATAAATCACTTTAGATATAGGTCTACATTTTGCGCATAGTTGAGGCATTATGAAATGAAAGTGCGTCCGTCATTCTATTTCAAATATCGGTACGTAAACTGTAGACATTTTAGGGAGAGGGAGAGTCCTTCAAATTCCAACCGAATTTTTTTTGTTATTTATTGTCTTTTTCTTCCATTCTCTCAAGCATATGGTGCGAATTATTCCATTCTGATGCCAGCAAAGCAAAACAGTGTTGATGTTACTTTAAATTGATTCTATTCTACCATGTCAGCTAGCCCAATTTATCATTTTGACCACATTACTTTAAATATGAAATGCCCAGCTGTGCTTATTAAAAAGAGACCTACTGTTATTTACCAGACATTGAACACCGTTTTCCATCCCTAACCTTAAGTATACCCGAGTCCAGTGTGGTACTTAAGACTATTAATGGTGGGAAGGTGCAACCAATGCTATTATTTGATACCCAGAAAAACACCTGGCCTTACATTGGAGCCCACAAAATCAGTTGGGTACATCAAACGTAAAAAATGATTTTTGATTTGAACATATATACAATGGTAAAAGAGCCTATAAAAAGAAAAGAAGACAGAAATTGTCGGGGTTTTGGTTTGTTTTAATTCATCATACTACAATATGTATAAATTTAATAAAAAATAATGTTCAAAACTCTCCAGTGAACTTAAGTTCCCAAAAACAACCGATGCCTAATTTTCTATTTCCCAAAAAAAATCTGACTTTTTTTTCCATAAATAAGAAATTTCACACTCGAACAAATCAATCGTACAACCTTGAGTCCGAATTTCTTCCCTGTATATTCCAGAAAACAACGTGAAGAAATCTAAAGTTAGTTTGCCTGGAACAAAATGACTAGAATATTTTTTGGCAAGGAAGTCTGGCACCAAAACGGGTGCGGTACAAACTCCCGTATATTAAGGATACTTACAATAATGACATTGCGACCAAGGCTGTTGGTGGATCAAGATATTAAATCCCTTTTGCAATCTACCGTGTGGCACAAAAATATTCCACGCGACATAAAGAAATCTGCATTAGAAATAAATTTATAGTGTGTCAAAGTCCGTTTACATGAACATAGACCGGCTGCTAAAATGCTCGACCATTCCATTCGACAACTGAGGTTTTCTTTCGATATCACGAGCTCCAGAAATGAAAATCATACTGACAATACAAATTTATTGATCGTGCCGCGGGAAATTTTCGTGCTGAAACATTTTTCCGCATTAGAAAGAAAGTGTTACTCGAGTTGAACACTCAGGAAAAATTCTGAGTAATTGACAGGATTCGAACCCACAACCTTCTAATTACCGGTCAGACGCTCTACTCATTGAGCTACTAAGTCTCACACGGGGAGGCAGGTCACTGGTTAAGTTCTTATACATTCCCGCTGGACATACGTCTCGCGTCTGCTCGCTCGATATGTCAGATAGTCATATTTCTAATATAATTCTATTCCTCAAATGATAATATATACTTCTACATATTATTTTTGCGCATGCTCAAATATAACAGGGTTGAAGATTCTAACCCAAATTCACAATCACTTTACATGAACCCAGGTCAAATGACACGTGTTTACATGATAAACGTTTGTCAAATTTCAACCCGCCGGGATCGACACCGGTAATCCGCCTAAAAGGATTGACACAGCTCAGACAACGAGTTCATGTAAACAGTTACAGGCATTTCATTTAACTGGAGAAGGGTTGACCTAACACGGGTCAGCATTCAACACAGGTCCATGTATATGGTCTCTTTGGGGGAGGGATTCTACATCCATATTAGATTTTCAATCTCGTCTACAAGAGTCAAATACAACTCTCGTGCGTCATTGGCATTTTCTGGAATTCTTAGACCTTCCTCCCTCATTATCATTTCTGCAAGTGTGGTAAATTCAGGAGAAGGTTGTAAAGGCAGATCAAAGCAGCAAAGTTTTCTGGCAATGTCTAGATCACCATCATTAACATTAAACTTGCAATACTCGCCACCGGTCATCTCGGGATACTGATAAAGAAAGCAGGGTCGACCAGAGGGGCAGCTGTTGTTTCTTCTCGAAGGTCTAATACGATACAGATTCCACCGTCTTGCTACACTCTGAAGCTCTTGCTGAAGAACCCCCATATAACAGAACTGTAGGCAATCAACATGAACAACATTTGCATCACAGAAAAGACCTCTGTTTCTTAAATCCCTGAAATGTGATATCCACCAATCAAATGATCCTTTTCGTAATTGTCCCCACCAAGCTTCTATCCTCTGGTTGGAAACCGATCGCCCATAAAGAAAACCTTTCTCCTCTGACCACAGATCCTCGGCCTCGAGTCGTAAAAATCGTTGAACAGCAGCGATTCTAACGTTCTTTGTGCCCATATCTTAACGAACAATTATTGCTGTACCACCAATACTTTGTTGAGAATCCAGAAAATAGTTTACTATAACACCTGGATGGTTATTAGTGCGTCCAACCTCTAGCCACATGATTTTTCGCAAGTAACCATCGATGCAACCATGTATGCAAATTCAAAAGGCTTGAGTTTGTCATAACCATCCAGGTGCCAAATAAAATTCGGCCCTTTCGCGTAATTTTGTCGTCTTCTGAGAGTGTTCCTTGAGCATCTCTCTACGCCTTCAGGGTCTAATATGCCGAAAACGTTTCTCACAAATTCTTTGCTTACAGACAGATGATGCTCTATTAGTAGTTTTTGCCACATGGTTCGGTAGCCGACAATGCTACCGCTTCCTTTAAGTTCTTCTTCTATACTATTATCTCATCAAAGTCACTGAATTGTCGTTTCCCAAGGTTGTTTCTTTCTAATACTCTTTTAGTTTGTCGTTTACTAAGTTGTATACTATGGTCAAAATACAAGCAATCGGCGATCTCCTTACAGATGAAGCCCAAATGAAAATATTCCTTTATATAACCGTCACGGAGTTCTCTCATCGCAGCAGCCATGTTGACAATTTTTATTAGAACTTCCGTGCAGCGGCTTATTCTGTTATACCACGTGACAAAAAGTCACGAAATATAAATCATTTAGAACGAAAAAATTTGAAACTCACGAAAAAAAATAAAATTCACGAAAAAAATGGAACTCACGAAAAAAAAATAGAACTCACGAAAAAAAAGTCGCACGATCCTAAAAGTCAACCTCGCGAAACTAAATTAGCACAGGATTTGCAAATGGCACTTCCAGGGCTCCGTAGCTGACCGCTATTTTGTCAAAGGCAACATCAGAAGCAGTTGTTTTAACGGTCAGTTTTATTTTCCTGGGATCTCACAGCAATTTTCTAAAAGCGCTAACCAAACTATTAAAAAATTGCATTTCTCATGTTTATGAAATGTACAACATTTCGGTGTTTTTCACAACAATTTTTACGTCTGCAGTTTAAAAACAAAGTTTTTGTGGTTAGTTAATATCAAACTTTAATAAACACCCAATCTCAGTATCTGTATCAACTTAGAAAGTGGAACCTACAAAATGTTGATCACCCGTAACCTATCATGCTCAGCGGAGACAGACGTTAATAAGAAAAACTAACGCATGCCATTCGAATCAGTCACAGTATTAATGTGTTTCATACTCTTAAGTTATAGTGTAGGCCCCAGTTATTACTGTAAGATTACCTACCTTCATACTCAGATCTTTTTTTGCAGTAAATAATTTTTATTGAGACATAAATCAAAAGCATAAAGCATAAACAAAAACCTAACAGTTCCGAAATGAAATGTAGACGAATGGATTACACGAAAAGGTCACACAGTGATCATAAACAATATGCAAGCTTGGCAATCAAACGGCTGAATGATCTGTTAAAACACAAAACAAATAACTCATGACAAAAATTACCACTCTTTTCATTTTAACTGATCCGACAAAACTTATTGATCTGCTCTTTGAGTGTTAACAGATTTTTACTAGGGCTTTTACGTTTTCAGATAACGTTCGAGAGGCCGTGTGCATTCAAATACGCCAAAAATCATGCAATAGTAAAGTACACACTGAAACAGTGGAAAAATAAAAATCTCGAAAAGAAAAATAGAAATTAACGATAAGACATTTTTGAATTTGCGATAGCGCAGATAAAGCCTCCTGAAAGCAAAAATTTGAGGATCAAATTAAAAAAAAAATTCATTAAAGATTAATGTTTTTTCCACGAAACCGCTTTCAATAAATGTATTTCGTGCTGTACAAAAATCGTTCCGATCGGCTACTTAATATATGCGTTTACTCAAACTTTCACAGAATTCTGAAAAATGTTATACAAAACACAGAAACATGTTACTTTGCGTTTCTTTCCACGTGCAGCAAAAACTACGGAGCAAAATTGAGAATTAAACCAAACTCAGTCCATACTTAAAGCATTTTTACAAGCCTTGAAATCGTTTTTAAGCAAAAACTAGAGAATTTGTTAAGAATATAATTCTGCATGCTAGAAAAAAATTACTGACTTCATATATTGTAATTGTACTTTAACCCCTAATGACTCTTTCATATACAGATTTATTATTTTAAACGCTCTTTGATGGGGACGGAAATTCTATGTCACAATTATTTCCCAAACTAAAAATATTCATCACAATATTTTTAGCCTAGATAGGCCTAGAAATAAGAATATGAAGACCCGATTCGAAAGAAAAAAATATTGTTTTAAAAAGAGAGTAATCAAGAAACGATCTTTCTTACCGTCAACCAAAAAAACATCAGGACAAATGGCAAAGCAAGTGGAACATAACTTTCTCCAGCCTTCACTTTTCTTTCTACCACACTTGCCTTTTCTAAGATGCCTATTTATTGCACTTATTACAATATGCAGAGGGAGAAAGATTGAAAAACGTCATACTTCCTACGTGACTAGATCATGGGTGAGACTAAATCTTACTCAAGTTTCATTGATTGATCCTCGCTTTCTCAGTAACGCTTCCTGTGTTTAACTCCTTGTACATATTGTAAATATCTTGTACATATTGTAAATATATTAGCATGTTAACCAATCTTAGCATTTCAAGCTCAATTAGCATTTTAACCCTTTTTTTTTAAATTAATATATAGATTTAGTCATTTTCAATTTTTAGTGTCCCAATTTAGTGGTTATTAACTGCTATTTTAGTCTGACACTTAAATAAAGGTATTCATTCATTCATTCCTCTATCTCACCATGTAAGTCAACCCTGACCATCCATTGGTCCCAATCCCCGCTGATCGTCCTCCTCTTTCTCACCCCCCCCCCTCTGTTCCTCCCAGCCACTTTTCTTCACTCCGAACCCCATTTACTTTATTTAATCAAGAAAATCACTTCACTCTGTTTTTATAACAACATTTTTTAAGATCATCTTAAGAACACGCTGAGACTGGGAAACGGAAAAGAACATTTTTCTACGATGAAATAACTCATACAATGTTACTGAGAAAATTTGCTTGGGCTGGTTGACTTAAGTTTCCAGATAACAATTCTATATCACAGATTTTCTTTCCTATAATGGCTACAGTATTTTAGAATTCGATACAGTACAAAGTACATGCACAAATCAATGTATACAGAAAAGTACCACATTCGGGTAATGAATTATTCACATCGACTAAAAGCAGTAAAGATATTTCAAGAACATGTTTAAGAACATTTGAGGCTGATATACCGAAAATATTTAAGAACGTTCAGCGTTCGACGTCGTATGAAAAAAAGTGTAATACAAATGTTGAAGTTGCTTCAGTTAGCAAAATGGTTACGTTTGCCACATCCATACATTTCAAGTTTGTTGCAGGCCCCATGATGCATCTCCTCTTTTGGCGGACATGCTCGCAATTGGTGTTTGAAATAACATACTATTGGATTAAAAGGAAAGCTCCTTCATTATATAGGTAGACATTGGGAAAGACATGTCTCAAATCTTTGATTTTCTAAGATAGCTTGTTCTGCGGCATCTCCACAATAGACGCAACATGTATCCAGTCGCTTCTCCGCACACCTACTGTGGTGTAAGAACTTCTTTAGTTTTCACCTCACTAAGAACGTAGCTTTGACAATGATAAACGGCTACCGTTGAGTATTAGAAATAATTGAAATGCTTCAGAAGGCGCATCTAGCAGATCTTTCCCTTTCTGGATCTGAAAACCTTATACTTTATTTACGTATTAAACTCATATGTCTGTTGTGCCACAACCGAGACTGCTAGTAATACGATACAGCGGGTATAAATAAACAATTTCAGAACCAAACTTGATTTACAGCGATATTCGTACATAAGCATAACAAATACACTTCTTTAATTCGTTAGTAATGCACCTTTATTTTAATGTCTTAAGTCTAAATTTTTTCTTTTTGTTCTTATGTATGTCGTAATAAAATGTGAAATTATTGTACATTTCAAACTGAATTTCTCAATACTCGCTTTCAGAAATACGCGATAAGATCCCACTAAAATAAAGCTGTTTATCAAAATAACTACGTCTAAAGGTGCTTTGATTGTAATATCGTTTAGTTTGAAGCACTACCAATCAGCTTTTATTGCCATTTTACTTCCATAGTTTGAGGACTTTTTCAAATGTTTAAAATGTTCTCAGTAATCCTTTGGTCTTCCAAGAAGAAGCTAAGAAGGAAGGGCTAGTGTACACCATCAAAGGGGGAAAAGATTATCAACGATGTACAAGTGTTCACGGTGAGCGAGTATAAGGTGGAAAATTTCGCCGTCTGACGGGATAAAATCCCCTAACTTCCGACGCGACGACTATACTCATGAATTCCTACCGTTATACCAAAAATGTTTAATAACCAACCCCAGTTCGTTTAGTTACTTACCTAGACAAACGAATTGACAAAGTATGAGCAAAATCGACTTTATGGCCGTGACCACTATGTTTTGATTTTGGTCGATTGTTAGTGACATTTTACCAAAAATTAATAAATCAAGTTTTTTCATAATATAAAACACAAGAAGGCTGACGGTGTTTCACGTGCGAGGCGCATCGTTTCGATTATATTATGTTTTTTTCTTTAATTTTATGTGCTCGAAATAAGAAAAGAATTATAAGCTATTTGAGGCTGATATCACAACAAGTGTCAAAAGAATTCAGAGAAAGCTGTAAAGGCCGATTTCCATTCAGTGCTTTATATCGAGCGTGCGACTTTATGCAAATGATTTTCTGATTGAGCATGCTTACAAGGATTTTTCTGACAACAGTCTTGGAAAGCGCGATCTCAAAAAAAGTAGAAGTTTATCCTACAGTATTTTTGCGATCGATTAGATCAATCGCCATGTCTCTAGCCAATCAAAATCCTTAAAAATGCGCCAAAAGTGCAGTTGCCGTGAACCACGATTAAAACTGTCAACATGGCGGCGCTGCCAACCACGAAAGAACAAGGCCAACTTATTGTAGGGCAGTCCATGATGAATCTAATGATAAATTCCACGTGTCTTTTACAGACAATGGAGTTCGACACTGAAGTATTTATTGATTTGGTCAGAGAGTAACCGTGCATATGGAATACGAGCATTCGTTCATAAAAAGAGCAAGGGAAAAAAAGAAACGCATGGAACAAGATTAGCAAAGTGTTCTGGAAAGATGGTAGGCCTCTAACCTTTGGTTTTTTTGGTAAACTTAGGATCATTCACTGGGATCCAAAACACTTAAACATTAATGCAATTATAAATTTCGTCCTGGATTATTGTCAGTGTGCAGTTAAAAAGGGAGAAAATCGAACATTTCTTTTTTTAGTAATGAATAGCGCCCTCTAGTAATTGGTTAAATGAGTTTCGTTTCTCGTCTCATCGAAAGCGTTATTTTAAATAATAACTACACTGTAGGTCCTCTTGCATTGTCACACTTGTCGTTAAACTTTTTGAGACTTAATTCTTCCAAGTGGTGAACATGTTCCAAGTTCCTGGGCCATTCTTTGCCAAATCATTATTAATACTGAATTGTTTGTATCAGTCTTCAGATTGGCTAACTATAATCTTTACTATTTTGAAAAAAAATATGATTGCTATTTAAGTCTTCTGCATTCATCTTTCCAGTTCATTAATCGTACAAATAACTGAATGAGAAAGAATATTTTAAAAATGTTTTTTGATTAAATGCCTTACAAAAGTCATGTTTCATTTAACTGAATTTATTTACGGAATCAGTTTCTAAAGTTTCGTGTTATTTGCTGGGAATAATTGTCCTTGAAACTAAAAGGAAAGGACACATTTTTGCTCAGTGCTTGTTGTGCACCAAAATTTGTTGTATGCATTGTATGTCATTTCTACTATTTGCTCTATATCTCTAGACCTTAGTGTCTTTTTAAATGGTTGCATGTTTATAATTTTCTAAGAAAATGTGATCTGAAATTGATCTCAAATCCTTTAAATAGCACCTTTTTTGGCTCTTTTTAGTTACAAGTCCCATCAGAAAAATGACAGTAACTAAATAAAGCTTGGAGTAAACACATTTCAGATTTGTGTTCATCAGTGATAAAATATATTAAATTGAGGACCAAAAGATACGGGGCATTCATTGCTTTGGTATGGCATAACTCTTTTGGTATTTTAATATTCTAATTCATGATGAGTATAATTTTAGCAAAGTTGATGTTTTTTGTGACATTTGGTCAAAACAATGGTGCCCATTTGATACATAAAGTGAAAATACGAACATGTCCTGTACATGTGAAGTAAATTGTAGCTCTGGTTTAACTTTCTGAATTATTGTTCAAGAGGATTTTCTCAAGTCACAGTGGAAGAATGTGGAGATGCAGTAACAAACGCAGTTGACTCACTCGCTCTGATGCAGTAGCACATACCCACCCAAAATGCATGTATTTTGACACCCTCTTACTTTTATATGAGAAATTTCAAATCGTGAAACATCAAGCAATGTCATTCTGTCAAATAAGAATGTTGGAGATCTTGAAACCACTGATTAAGAGATACTGCGATCTGACACCAGGAAACACTCACTCTCTCTTGAATGTCTTCATAATACCCCACGTGCGCAATCATGACACAAGACCCATTTGGATGCGGCATGTTCGACTAGAGACTGCTAACAGAGTTTAATAAGCGTAATAACATGATAATTTACAAAGTAAATGAAATAACTGAATTGAAGGGAGTTAACGAGTATCCATAGGATGAAAAAAACCCAACGTACTTGCAACGCAACCTTAGGGAAAAAATCCCAGCCCAATGGACCACATCCCTTAAAACCTACTGGGCTCGGTTATTAAATGCCTAAGGTTCGAAAAACTGACAATAAAGAGTCCAGATTGTCCTTGACATAGCAGTCTCACTAGCCCAGCGGCCGTGACGCTTGAATAAACGATAAGGGATCCCCGCATTAGCTGCAGCAGAGGCACCACAACTTCGCAAACTATGAAGACTGATCTTGGATACATCCTTAATGTCCTTAAATGCTTCTTTGCAATTTCTTTATTTCTGGTGTAGGATAAATCGTGCGGTCGAACCTTTGCGGAATTTCTCTGAGGAGCCAGTGCACAAAACAAGGGAAGGTCTTTATCCAGCTTGATTTCGGCTGCGGTTAAGTATCGCTCAAGAGCTGCAACAGGACAGGTATCTTTGTCTGTTCTAGCAATATTTATCCAGGCTCCTTCTCTTAGCTGATCTGTCTTTGAAGATTCTAAAAACAGAGCATAATGAGTATAGACTAACGTCACAGGCACGCATGCAGCATAGCTCACTGAAGCGCAGAAAACCAGCAAAACCAATCAAACATAATGCGAGGGTTCTACAACTAGCAACACAAGACTTATCTTTAAGACTTTCTGCCAACTGCTGGAGCATCTCAGGCGTAATCGGTTCTTTCCTGTTCTTGGGCTTAACTTAAATACGTTTGGACGCACCCATCATGGACTGGACCAAAAAAGAGAGGATACTTTCTGAAAACCAGCTAACCCATGAACCCAATCTATACTGTAAACAGCGTTGTTAATAGGAGAAGCAGAAGAGGCACTTTGCAAAATTAATTGTAAGTACATGGCAACATGGAAAGGATTAGAAGGCAGATAGTTAAGACCATTAAATTTAGCGCAGCGTTTCCAGCCGTTAAAACCTCCAAGGTACGTCCTAATCGTACCGTCAGCTTTGGACGCGAAGACTGTCTGTTTAACATCCTTTGTTATACGTAGAAGATGAGGGAGGATGGAATCTTGAAAATCTTGCCACATAGGGGTCTGAAAAATATCTAAAGTCAAGAAAACAAACAAACATAAAACAATGATCCACTTAGAAATAATCAACTAAAAAAAATTAAAGAAAATCAAAATCATAAAATCAAGAAATCAAATTTCATCTTGATATACAAACCAAACGGACACAGAAGGTCCTTTAACGTACGGGCACAGATAGTCCTTTAACATACGGGCACAGATTGTCCCTTAATATACGGACACAGATGGTCCCTTAACGTATAGGCACAGATGGTCCCTTAACATACGGGCACAGATGGTCCCTTAACAAACGGACACAGATGGTCCCTTAACATACGGGCACAGATGGTCCCTTCATGTACAGGCGCAGATGTTCCCTTAACATACGGGCAAAAAAGATCCCCTAACAAACAAGCACAGATGATCCTTAGGCAAACAAAATAAAAATTAAAAATATACGAATCTGTTAGAAAAGTTACAAGACGCACCCCGTCAAGATCACCTGAAAAAAGAGAAAAAAAACACAAAACAAAACAAAAGTATACAAATGTGTTAGCGGTTGCAAAACGCCAAGATAAAAAGATAACCTTTACACACCTTAATACATCACCAACAATTCCCATGATAGACATACCATCGAGAAAATATTTTTCCGCTTATTTTCAAAACGCGGAAAAATTCATTCTTCTTGTCCAAGAGTGCAATCCCAATAGTCACCATGTGTTTCTACCCAATCAATAGCCATCGCATAATATTCCATCTCTACACAAACAAGCAGCCAATCAGAAAAAAGAAAATTTGCTCAAAATGAGAAAAAAAACAGCTGCAATGAAACCTAAAAAGAATGATGTGTTATCAAGACTAGACATACTTACAATGCAGATGTTAGCAATTGAAACTGTTTCAGCATCGAAAGAAAAAGCACAACATGAAGAGGGCACTGATCTAATTTTTTTCAAATGTTTTCTACCAGCCATGCGTTCTATGCCAAAACGGAAGAATAGACTTCCAAGAAAAAAAAATTCAAAGCATTTTTTTAAAATTAGAGTCATCTGATGATGATGAATAGTATTCCCTTTCAATAACCATAGACTAAGATCCACTACAACACCCACCCCCCACCCCCTATTCATCCTTTCTCATCCAAGAATATTTCTACAGCGATTCTAGAAACTCTGTCCTACTTCTCCAAATTTCATACAGGTGTTGATATGATTTATTTCAAATGGTTTTGTTGGTTTTGAAACGTGATATTTTTCATTTTTTAATTTCCTATTTTAATTTAGTAATGGAAGTTTAATTAGTTTTAGTTGATCAGTTTAAATTTCTTTTATTTAAAAAAAACTCTCATTTTAATCAAGTCAATTTGTAAAGGGTGCAAGCGCATACCAAAGAAAGTTAATCTTGTTTTTGGACTTTAAGTTTAAAGATTTTTATTTTAGTTTTGATTGACGATTATATTTGTGTATCTTCGTATTCGTAGGATTTAGCTAAAATATATGTGTTAATAATAGTGCCAGTTTGTTGAAATCGCTATCGTAGTTCCAAACTTATATGAAAGTTGAAGTTGTAGTTTGTTAGTCTATTTTTTTATTGTTTAGTGTAATTAATCTATTTCACGCGTTTAGCTAGGAGAATTTAGATCTTACTTGTTTTGCTGCTATTTTTGGATACAGTTAATTTTCTTATGTTATTACCTAGACTTATTTCAATACTGATTGCGATGTTCTTAATGGTAATTTATCTAGATATAGTATGAAAGTATGTTTTATTAACTGCTTTTCTGTGCTATGAGATATAAGCTAAAGCAGACTTTGTTAACTTTCGTATTTGCAGTTCGAACCAACAACAACAACAACAACATCACATTTCAACATTAGAACCTTTCAACCTTTCAACAATTTAACATTTGACACTAAATTTCTTATCAACACTTAGCGTCGTAAAGAATCTTGGTTTGATATTACCACGTTAGTAAGGAATTTTGAACATTGATTGCACTGTATCGGCGAATAAACATTACATGTTGCATTGTTGGAACGTTTTGTTGTGTTCGTTTTTATTGCACCCAATCTACACTAACGAATGTACTTCATGTGAAGCTACAGAAATATAGGTTATTCGAGAGCTTTTGAATATTGTAAGTCACAAAAGTAATTAATTTGATATTATTCCCTTTCAAAGATTGCTTCTTTTTCTGTAACATTTACAATAACTTTTGTAACTCGTTACAATATTTTAGACCAGTGATTCTACTTGTCCAAAATTTCTAATTCTCCTGGGAAGTAACCTGAAGTCTTCTATGTTGATTATACCTTCATAATTCACCATACAAACCAGACCCCCATGCACCCCCTTTCTTCTATTCTCAATGGTCTTTGCTTCTTTATTGGTAAGTTATCTTTTCTGTAATGTTATGTAACACATAGTTAAATTGAAGAGCCTTTTTTGGTATAGCATAGAGTTTGTTATCTTTTGGTGTGTTATTCAAATTTAGATATGTAACTTTACTTTTTAATAACAGAACAACTCGAATTAAGATTAATCAAAGTAATATTAATCTTAGTGATTATTCTAGTCCAGTAATGGATTATTCTAATCCATTAATAGCTTATAATAATCCTTTACTGAGGTTTGAGCCATGCCTTAATCAATTTAAAGGATTAATATTAATTTTATGTAAGGTAATTATTAATATGATTAATATTGATATCAGTATTACCAGTACTCTGATAATTAATAATCCTACTTCGAATTCCTATTCTGAATCCAATGTAGTATTCACGGGGATCTTATCTGTATTGTAATAGAGATTAATATTAACAAATAGAATTATAATAATTTATTACAGTATTATAATAATCTGTTGCTGGATTAAAATAAGATTATAACAACCCAATAATAATCTATTATTATTATAATTAATAATTATTATAATTCAAGGATTAATATTAATCAGAGTTGACCTTTGCAGTTGAAGGTTTATGTTTATAGAGTATCTCATTAATTAAGAACTCATCCTTACATTAACTTAGTTAAAAAAATCCTTCAAATTAACCCATCAATAAATGTTTTTTTTTTAATTTGAAATTGCAAGGCTTGAAGCCAACGGTACTGAAATTTACCATTGCAAATGAAGGTCATTATTCATGCTTAGTAGTTTTGTGTAAGTTAATGCATTATAAGCATTAATAGTTAAGTTGAATTTAAAAAAATGTGTTGAATGAGTTATTTATATAAAGTATCTTCTAAATAGAGTTTTTAATAACTATCAAAACTGTTCAAAGTTGATGTTGTGATATCATTCTGCCAGCTGACTGCACCTTTGGGTGAATTGAAGTATTCCTTAAAACTGCCTTGCACCAACTTTGCTAGGTTGGAGAGGTTGTTTGATCCTCTAGATTCAGAATCAAGCCCTGATTTCCAATTTCTTGAATTCAGTGACCAGCTTTGATTCCTTGCCGAGTTTCACCATATACATAGTTTTGGGGACAGTATACATATGTATCATCAACAGGTATATCTGAAATTAAAAAGTTGTTAAGTGCCAAGGTGGCTTTGACAATGTTACAAGCAGTTTGAATATTGGCAATGATTGATCTTCTAAATATACGAAATCTGCTTGCCAGAATGCCAAATGAGTTTTCAATGACCCTTCGAGCTCGTGAAAGTCTATAGCTGTAAATGACCTTAGCCTGGTCTAAGCTGATACCTGGGTATGGTTTCATCATGTACGTTTTAAGGTGAATGTATCATTTATAACAAACGTAAAAGGTTATTTTTTGCCAATTTCCATTGCCTCGTATGTAGTCTTCCTCAGGTATATGTAATAAGTTGTTGACTGCAAATCCAATCTTACGTAAACTCCACAATCACTCTGTCTTCAACTGTCTCCAACATCAATCAAAGTCAATTTGTAGTTCGCATCACAGACTTTTTGTAGATAAATACTGTGTGTCTTTTTATAATTAAAAAAATCAGAGCCACTTCTTGGTGGTGCTTGTATGATAATTTGTTTACACGCGGCGTCAATAGCACTTATGCAATGAGGAAAAGTCCACTTGGTTTCAAGCTGAGATGCAGTCTTCAACCAGGCTTCTTTATTACTTTGGGGAGTCAAATAACGACATTCATTCAAACATTCCAAATAACCTCGGACGTTCCTTAATAATTCGTCCAATGACAGAGGGGCTGATTCTGTAGCATGCTGCAATGGTTATTTGTGCATCTCCCGTGTACAAGTATCGAAGAGTCACACAGAGCCTCTCTGCTGGTGACGCTGCACTTCTTCGCAAGAACTTTTCTTGATATATGGGGCTACCCAAGATAGTAACCTTTCGAATGTGTGTGGACTCATCCAAAAGAATTTAAAAACGTATTCCTGGTCAAAATATCTCATTCCTTTTACAAGAAGGTGAAATACACTCTTTTCCTCCCGTTCAGCAAAGATTTTCGAAACCATAATCTCTTTTTATACTTATCTTTTTTCTTGAAAGTAAAACTGTTGTTTATGTCAGTAGAAAAATAATTATCTATCGGTAAGCTAGTTAGTGCTGCGTCGGTGTTTCTAAAGAAACAATTTGGTAATAAAAATGTAAGTTCTACACCGTAAAAGAGAAATACTTACTGATGTTTCGGACGTTAGTCCTTCGTCGGAGTAAAGGGGTATCCATTGATCTGTTGTTTATGTCAGCCATATATTTTATCGTATTTACGGAAAATCAAAAGTTTGCGCTTTTTAAAAAATTCATGAATGGAAATTTGAAAGCATGCGCGCAATCGCCAAAATCGATCGCAAAAAGTGGCGCACGCAACAAAAAGCACTGAATGGAAATCAAACTTAACACTTCAACAACTGGAAATTTTTATTCCAATCATGCATACAAAATACATCCGGGTACTTACTGATCCGTGTGACATTGCTCCGATAACAAACACAATTGGTTCATTTCTTGGGACAAGATTTTGAACTTTCACAAGTTTTTCTGTATGGAATGATGTTCCTAGAAAACAATCAACCATTGAGCATCAGTACAAAGCTAAAGATAAAGTTCGACAGTAATGTGAGAATAGGTTCATTTGCACCAAATGACATTCAACTGCCAAAAATGAGCAATCAACAAAGATGACAGAAGGTAATTATAAACATTCAATTAAGTTTCAAGACTTTCACTTGCGTATTTCAAAATTCAAACTCGACTAAGAAACTTTCATTTGCACGCATTGCAAATTCAATAAGACCAAAATAATATTCTTCAGTATGTTCGGGAATTCATTTTAAAGAACAATATATTCAACAACATTTGTAACAGTGGCTAAACAATCAATAGCATTGATGAAAAACCAATACAATTTTATTGATAGTCATTCACGCTCTTATACAAACAATAAAGTGTTCTTTACATTCATTTCTCTAAATGAACAGCAAAGGCGTAATAGTTTTGAGCACTCGTACCGGTTATTATAATTGTTTTGGTGTGATATAATAATTTTACACATGCAATGTAACAAGTTGATTTCCTCATCAATTATAAAAGTGTTCTTGCAAATCTTTCTTTCGGTTCTAACGATACATCAAGAAATGGTGAAAATGAGAGAGACATTGAAAACATACATAGCATTATGTTGATAGAATGTATTATTAAAAACAATCTTTACAGTGTCATAGGAAAGGATATTTTGTCAGTGTTATAAATGTTGGTAACACCAGAGATGTTTGTAAGAGATTGGAAATGTTAGGAAACAGTCTGAAATCAGTGGACAGCTTTCGCTATCTTGGCGATGTAATTTCATATAAACAAGGATAGGAACGGTGGAGGCATCACTCATATCATGCCCAACGCCAAGAGTGGGAACTACTATAGGGCTTTTAATTCCAAATAACGATGAACAACAATATCCTTTTACCTAGTGTCGAACAATAAAACATATTTCTCTATATCTAAATCATCTCAACTTTCATATAAACAAGGATAGGAACGGTGGAGGCATCACTCATATCATGCCCAACGCCAAGAGTGGGAACTACTATAGGGCTTTTAATTCCAAATAACGATGAACAACAATATCCTTTTACCTAGTGTCGAACAATAACAATAACAATAACAGCCAATCACAACAAACCACCACGATACATAATGCTGCACCGAAACCAGTCGACCCCATCGCCTGAAGAAGACTAGCAATAAGCAGTCGAAACGTCGCGAGCAACATTCAGTGACTTATCGTGAGACAAAAGAATAAACAGTTAATTTATTAACTACAGCCACGATGCATAATAACCTATTTTATAACATCTCAACTTTGTTTCATGAGGCTGACTAATTCAAAAATATAGTTACAACAAGGGCATTCGACTCAAATAAAAGCAGTTTGTGCTGATCAATAGGATAAATATGATACAATGTTGAATGTATACAGTGATTAATTTCATCAGATGAACTTAACACAACACGTAATACAATTTACTTAGAAAAACAACTTTTGTGCTTCTTCAAACAACCAATGCAAAATTATTACACACAATAACAGCTGTAAGGCTATACAAAATTGTTACACTAATGCATCAAGGGAGATTAAAAACCACTTTTCTTCACAAATTTTGCTTTCTCTAAAATTGTAAGTTTGGAATACTAACCAATCTTTTTGCACCCAGTTGGAAGATGGTCTGTCACCGGATTCTTGATAACCTAACAACCACCATCAGTGAATTAGTATCAAAGTTCATTAACTTTCATTAAGCATTTAATTGCTACTCCAATCAAATTTTGATCTGGGTGTATCCTCGTAAACGGGAGTGGCCAGATTTAACCCACTCTGGCAGCAATCGCTCCAACTCCCATTCTCCATCTCGCTCGATTCATTCCATCTTCCTTCTTTATACCAACACTCTTGATCTCCTTCTCCACTTGCATTTTCCATGTCTTCCCCTTCACTTTAAACTCCAATGCTTTTCTCAAAACATGCCCATCATCCCTCCTTAACACATCCCATACCATCTCACTCCATTTGCATTTGCGATCTGATCCTTCAATACCAACATCTTTATTAGGTCCCCTGTCTCATTGCTCTCTCGGTCCTTCTCAAAATCTCATTTTCCCTCAAACACCATGTTTCATTCCCATATACGAGGCTGATCTAACACAACTCTAACATATCATTCCTTTCATCTTAAGCGAGAACTTTTTGAGTTTAGCAACTCTCAACATTACTTGAACTTCACCCACCCAATTACTTCCCTTGCTTTCACAGCTGCCTCACAACCACCACTTGCATTCACTTTATCCCCTAAATAACAAACATTTCACTGTTTCCATCTCTTCGCACAACTCCTCCACCAGTCCCAGTAACCCATTAGCTTGTTTCGACAGATAAAATATCTTTCAAACTTTGGGGCCACTCTCTTTACTTTAGCACATCTACCATGTATCCATTTGCCACATTTCACACACAACACTGAATTTGCCATCACTGGCTTCCCGAAAATTCCACATAGATCTATCATAATAACGGTTACTTCATCTTCACTTTTGAATTTCCAAGGTTCACCTTTAGACCCCTGCTCTCGAATGCCTCCTTCCTTTTCCAGAGCTTCTCCGTCAGTCCCTCTATCGTTCTGCTTATTAAAACAAAGTCAACCGCATACAACATCTAACTCATTAAACCACTTCTCACACTCTCCGTAACCACATCAACCACAATGGCAAAAAACAATGGTAACAACATGGATCCCTGGTGCACACCAACTTTCACCTCAAACTCCTCAGCCAACTCTTGCCCTACTCTAACTCTTGTTTTCGCACCTTCATACGGATTCGTCACTGCTCTAACCATTACCTGTAATACACCTCTTTTCCTCATTGCCCACTCCACTACCTTTCTTGGGACTCAAATGCCTTTTCTAGGTCAACAAAACACATACACAATTTTTCTCTTTCTCTAAGTACTCCTCTTACATTTACCATTCTCGAAACAAACAATGCATTTACCGTTCCTTTCCCTGGCATACAACCAAATTGAATCTTGTTCACTTTTACTTCACACCACAATCTCTTTTTTAGCACCTTGACTCCCCTACACGCCTCGCAATTCATTGCATCTCCTTTTCCCTTAAAAATAGGTACCATAACACTCAGCGCCCACTCAACCGGCATTCCATTTCCATCCAACACATCTTGGCACAGCACCACCATCACACCAATCCCAATCTTCTATCCACTTGCTGCTATCATTTAAACACTTACTTCAGAGGGTCCAGCAGCCTTTCCCATTTTCATTTTTTTATCGCCTTCACCACATCTTGACTAACCTCTCAACTGGCTCTTCTATCTATTCTGCTTTCACGTTCTAACAGCAATAACAGTAACTTTATTGACTACTAATAGTCAGTGTACAATGGTTCATTCTGCATGTAGCTTAAAGCTAATCTAGGCAGGATTGAATTGAATTAACACAAATACAGACAGAAACACCGTTTTATCATATTATAACAGAATTTACTACGATGATATTATAAGTTACAAGTTGAGAAATGAAATGCTTAGAATGTTGGAAAATAAAAATAATAACCTATAAATACGATACGATTATGAGATTACTTAAAAAGTTTAGATATCTCAATATCATATCGATTGATATTTAAGTCTTGT
>JAOBRB020392344.1:0-10272 GCA_027575285.2 Zoanthus pulchellus | reverse complement strand
TTTGTCACATCAAATACAGAAGTTGCAAAAAATGTTAACTTGTCGCATGAAATTCGGACGTTGCAAAAAATATTGAAATTAATGTCACATCATAACAGAAGTTGCATAAAATTTGCAACTGACACATCGAGAACAAACGTTACATAAAATGTGCAACTGGAACATTGCATTGTAAAACTATGATACTGCATTTCGAAACTTGCATATTATTGTGTGCTTAAGATATAAAATTTAAAAACTGAAGTATCACTGGTGAATAAAGAATTTTGGCGGAGATATAACGCCATAGTATTCGCAGGCTAAGGTACCCTGTGTGTGTTGGGAACCCTGTATTTCAGTAGTTTAGCACCTTCATCCACAAGTAACCCAATTAAGCTCAATGCGTATATAATTAAGCATTAGAGCACAACTTGCTATGACTTTATCGGTGAAATAGAGCCCGCGTGATGTTGGGAGAGACACGAGAACGTTGTAAAATCACGAGCCGCAGGCATGTGATTTTACAACGTTTCGAGTGTCTCGTCAAACATCACCAGTGCTCTATTTCGCCTAAAAGTCATAGAAAGTTGTGCTCCAATGCTTTTATGATATAGCAAAACAAGTGGCAAATTAAGCAAGCGAAACCATGACTTTATCGTTGTAATAAAGCATAAATTTGAATCAATCAGAGCGCGCGTTGTATAGTAGTTACTTATAAATATCAATAGAACAGAAATCTTTTACTTCGATTTACGAACATGAAATAACTGATTTAAAATCAAACGTTACTGTGGGACTTACTTGGTCTCTTCTGGGAATATTTGGGACCATTTATATCAGAAAGTTAGTTTTGAATCACAATAGAAATTGAGGAAGGAGAGGGAGAGAGAAAAGAAAAGAGCGAGAGAGAGAAAAGAGATTTACATTCATCTTTTCGCTCTTTCCCGTAAGTAGAAGATCTCTTTCGATACAAATGGCCCCAAATATCCCTAGGAGAAAGCAAGTAAGTGCAGGTCGTGCAGCAAAAATGTTTGTTTTTAAATTCTATTCATGTATGTACATCGAAGTAATATATTTACGTTCTTTTAGGCCACATAAAATAACCTTCAGGTTTCTCATCAGGAGTTTTTCAAAAAGTAAATGAGGCAGGTTTTTTTAATACAGTACAAACAACAAACCTTTAACCAAAACCTTCAGAAAACGTTAACACAGACTAGTGTGATCTAAACTACCTCTATGTCAGTATATTTGTACTATACAATTTACTATATACAATTTACTATACATTTCTTACACTGAGCCATAGGCCTTTGGCACGATATCAAACCGACCATCACCTTGGCTACTTTGAATATATGGCAAATGGGATATATAAAAAATAGAAAAAAGTTAAAGCGGCACTGGCAATTTCCCAATGCGGGCGCTGGTGAGTAACCGGTAATTTTTTTATATGGCTTTAATGTAAACGCATTATGATCCTGGGTTACCAGTGCTTTATCTTGCTTAAGGGAGTCAGTCTGTATCCCGGTGGGAGTACTCCCTATATTTGTACGATAGAGATGCTAGTCATATTTTTTAGGGATCAAACTTGGCATTTTGTTTTTGTCAGGGTTTACAGAAAAAAAATGTAAATTATATTATATTTTATAGGGATCATTTTGTGCTAGGAGATAATTTTTAGGGCCGAAAATATTTACGCTTTAATATTTTTAGGGTATTTTTTCACCTGGTTTTCCAGATTTGCATCTTTATCTTCTTTATCCCGTTACCCCCCTTTTATCCCCCTTCTGGCCTATGTATACAGCACTAAGACAAAGTAACTACAGCTGACATCCGCTGTGACTACAATCAAAGATATCCTGTGGTAAACTCGCGGAGTTATGTACGTTTCAGGGAACTGTTTAGCCTGTGAGCACTCTTCTTGTTGGCAGGGGGAGAACTGCCGCTAACAAGGGTCTGCTAGCAGGCTAGGAGCTGTTGTATCCTGACTGCTGTTCATTGATTTCAATCGTACAGGTAATTAACCTCTTGTGCTAGTTTACCGAAATGTCACGTGACATATTGAACGCCTTTCATTGGTGGCCAAATAAGAGTATTCTTATTCTCTATAACTACGCCTTCTAAACTTGAGACGATCGGAAATCGATTACAAATTTTCTATTTTTATTTTACGCCTGACATACTGATTCATTCGCCAACCATCCTGATATATCAAATTACAATCAAATTTTCCATGATTGAGTAACCAATGTGAATGGCACATGATATTCGTTGTTTGATTAACCAATCAGAGCATGCAATAAGTGTTATTCACCTGGGCCCAGTTGCTCAAAAGCTGGTTAAGTTTAACCGTGGATTAACAGGAATTTCTTCTTTAAGAAAAGGAAAACTCTTTTAAATTTATGAAGACTGTTTGGATTTTTCAAGGAAAAGTCTTGTTAATACCAAAACTACAGCTAAAATCTTTCCTTGTAAGATTGGAAACATGATCATTTGTTAAACATTTAACCCAGGGTTAATGCGAATCGGCTTTTGAACAACTGGGCCCTGGGAGCTGTACCAATGCAATTAACAATGCAATATCCAGTTTTGCATGCTCTGATTGGCGTCTTAACTTAAGATAAGTATTAAAATAAGTAACTTCAGATTTATTCCTTTTCTTCTCATTACATTTTTGTTAAGTTTGGTTCTACAAATTCAACACCTTACACCTGCAAATGAAGAATTTTTTGTTTTGAGTGTTTGAACTAAACAAACAACAGCAAATAAAGAAGCCTGATTTCTCAACTGCAAATATAGCATTTTCTTTTCTTCAGCAGAGAAGCACTGAGTAAAAGAGCCATTTTTGTGGAAAACACAGAGCAATACATACACAAGTGGTCTAACAAGACAAATTAACTTATCAAAAATTGTTCAGTATTCTTCATTGCCAGTTCAATGCAACATTTGGTCCACTTACAGTAGCTAGCATTGAAAATATTTTTTTTTTACAAATTTCTAAATATAATCTTGAATTCAAGCATTGCAAATTTTACAAATTAAATAATTAATCTTAAATTCTTGGTAAAAAAATTATAGTTTTAAGCCAAAATAGAAAAAAATGTATTTACAATGGATCTGACAATTTGATGAAAAAAGTTAAAGGCTGTAGGTTACTTTTCAAATTACTTTTAAAAAAGAACAGTACTATTTACTAAATTGCATCCCTAAAGAAAATGTGTTAATGAAGACAGTGGATATCTGTAGTTTAAAAAATGAGCCAACAGTTTTACTCTAATGCTCAAGTGCAAAACCAAATTATCTTATCATTCTAAAAGCCCTAAGGCATTTGGGTAGAGTTGTTTCTTTCTTTGATAACAAAAAAAACCAAAAGTGCTTCACAATTATAAGTGCAAAATATCTGAATGCATATTGAGATATCAGCAAATACCAGAAACTAGATTTAAATTAAACTCCTTTGGAAATGGAATATTACTAATTAACAAAACTTTTCATTAGAAACAAAAAATATTTAAAAGCCTTAAGTGCCTATAATGTAAAGCAAAATAATTTTGGTTTTCCTACTTATAAAATTATGTAGAAGACTTTCAAACTATTTGTATGGTCTGACACTGACAATTTTGGCAAAAAACTGAGCTTTAAATTTCACATTTTGTACACTACTGTTCATGCTGACTGTTTAACAGAAGTTTGGTGACAAGTGGCATCCCTCCAGAAGCATTTTAAGGTGCAACTCACAACACCACATATATCACAAAAATCCCTTGTGATTACTGAGAAAAAAGAAAATATACCATGAGTCAATACTCCAAACATGACACAACTGACTTTGTGAAACCTCGACTCTTCACAATTGTCATTGCCAATAGCCACCACAGAAACGTAAAAGCTCAATTTTCAAGCGAAGTATTTAATGTGGAATTTAAAAAATTCGTGAAATGATAGTTTTCTATGACAGATCATTACCTTTAGCCCAAACAATCATATGACCATTTCACTTTCAAGACAAAATAGACAGTATTTAATCAATGAAAAGCTAGAGTGTCAATATATGTACCACTTTGGTACTTCCTAAATTTACCTCACACAAATGCACTTTTAACTTGTAAATATGGCTGCTTCTATTCAGTTAGTATGTTTGATGTGCTACTCATTTCTTCATAGACTATTTTAAATGGAAGAAGCAATGTCAGAACTTATTGGTTACTTCAGAATTATTTTTGAATATAAATATCTGGAGTAACTAGTACATTACATATAATATATATTATTAATATTAATTTTATAAAAAATGATATTTACTTTAATAACCTCATCATCTCAACATTTGTTGACTTGAGATAACTTAGCAATTTTATCACAACCTTCGTGTGAAAATTGTGCTCAATGTGACTATATGTTCAGTACAAGTTGTTTAATTCTGTTATGACTGAAAAATCAAATTTTTTTGACAGTAGGTAAGGTGCTAGCTTGAGAAAACAAACAAATCACTGGGTATTGGTTCTGTGGATGGATTAGTGCTTTCATATACAGTTGGGTAACAGCCCAACCCACCACAAATGATGCAAACACAATCAATTTCACCAGAGCCATAGTCACTATCGTTGTCATTCTGATCGTCTTTTCCACAACTATCACACTCAGAATTAGTGATTTCAGTATTGTAGCATTGACTTTGACAATCCTCATCCATGCAATGGAAATCCTCGTGATCAACATCATCCAGTACAGAATCATCATTCTTTGTCATATTATCAGAAAATTCATCATAAGAAGTTGCAACCTCAATACAGTTCGTACAACTTTCCAAAATGTTGTTTTTAGTTTCAATAACTGCAGTAGAGTTCTCCTGTGTCTTACATTTACTTCTCTTCTTCTGTAGCCAGTTCCGTAGGCTTCTCTGAATTACTGATACAGCTCTCTTTAGTCTTAAGAATTTCTTTCTCTGATAAAATCTTTTGAAGTAAGCTTGAATTATTCGAACTGCAGAATCAATAACAGCTTCCTGAAACTTTTCAATCAGCCGATTACATGCACTATAATCATCCTTAAACCCTGGGATGATAGCAGTATTGCTTGGAGATTGCATTTCAGTTCTGATATCATTTGAGCAAGGGAGTTCAGAGGTTGATAGCAGTTGGTTCTGCGAATATTCCTCATTGCTAAATGTGTTTAAATTCTCACAATCGTTTCCAGAAGACTCTTTGACATTCTCAGCAGTCTCTGAGATTGGTTGTAAGGACCTTAAAAAAAGTAAATGATACATGAGAACATCAGCAGCACCATGAGTCAAATAATTACCACATTTAAAGCTGAATCATTTATTTAGCTATAATATTGTAACTTTAATTTGAAAAAGTTTCTCCATGTACATACATACATAGATACATACAAACATATAATTGTACAGAGCTATCATAATTTTGTGAGAAATCTACATCTCTACCAGTATTCCCTAAAATTTTGAAACCAGTCGCAAAAACGCAACCATTAATAGTTTTAAACTGCATATGACACAGATTTTTTTTTCGTTTTTTCTCACATTTCATACTTGAGAAAGACGAATTTGATATTCTAAGTCCTCAAAAAACACAATTTTGAATAAAAATTTGTCCGGAGTCTGGGTTCTGGTATGACGTCACATTGTTTGCACCTTGCAATCTTATGCCATCACTATAGCTGGTATTTTGACAGCTTTCTTTATTCGGCGCTCCGGCCATGCAATATCTTCCTCTATTTTTTGTTGTTTTACTCTCCATCGTTGTTTTTTCTTTTCTTCAAAGAAAATTTGCAAACAATGTGACGTCACAGGCGGTGGTTTGGCCGTGCGGACAACGGACACTTTTTAAGCAAAAATCAACATTTTCAACACGCAATAAAACGACAGGAAAAGATTTTTGACAGAAAATAACTTTGGTTTATAGTTAAGAATACATTAAAGTTTAAAAAACTTAAAAAAAAAATCCATGTCACATGCACTTTAATTTCGAGCTGTAAAATGGCCAAAAATTAAGAATAATAAATTTACGATTCGTCCACACTAAGTCCAGAGATTTTGTATCTGTAAATTTTTTTACGTGGATACAGCTAGCATCTGCACATGTCTGTTGGATATGCCTGGTGTCTCTACAGTGTCTCCGGAGATTTCTGTATATATGCTCTCCAGAGTGAGAAAAAGTGAAATAACTAAAAAAGTAAGAACAATGAAAAAGCAAAGCAGGTTTTCAATAATTTTTGACATAGGTTGTAAAACTGATGGACTATAATTAGATGGCAAGATAGCTAACAGTTATCATTTCTTCTCATAATCTTTCAAATTTATCAAATCAGCAAGATGTCACCTCTCACTTTCAGTAAAAAGTGGTAGTTAACAAGTTTTCCATGATAGTACAAGAATTGTATTAATGAACATAGATTTGCTCTGTCAATAGTAGAAAGCCTGGATCTGTGCCAATATTATTCTTATTATTCTTAAATACTCCTTTTTATAAGAATATTGCTTTTCAGATTTAGGCTTCACATATTTGTTTTTTAGCCAATTTTTTAAACAGAAAATATTCTTCATATTGATGAATATTCATAGCTTTGTGAATATACGGAAGTATGATAGTTTGCGCCAACTTCAGATATAGTTCCATTCAATCAAATGCTGGCAAAGTATCAGAATTTCAAACTGAAAATGTGCGAGAGTTTAATTACATACAATCTTAATAGCTGCCAATTTCAATTGCCTCTAGTAAACAAACTTCATGTTTCTTCAATGAGCAAATTGCCTTGTAATAAAGAAAAACTTTTTCAGGAAAAATATATAAAACAATGCTACCTTCGTATCCTTTCCCGTCTAATATTGACTATAGTCTTTAGAAACTCAATTCGAAAATAACAAAATGATTTTGAATCATATAAAGATCGAAAAACACAGTCACGGCATGAAAACATGATGGCGCTGTAACGAAGAGTCTCAAGAACCAAGCGACAATATACGCAGCTGGATGTCAATGCTTTTCAAAAACAAATAAATAGTTTATAACTTTAAAAAATTTTGCAGAATCAAAGAGGATTAATGTAAGTCTTTATCCTTTTATATATACTTTAAGAAAATAAATATAAAGGCATTTCAATGGAGGTGTTAAAGTTGTTTTCAGCTTGGCAACCACATATCAATATCTAAACGGAATTGTCTCGAATGCAGAAAGCCAAATAAAAACTTCAAACGATTGTATATCATATGCAGAAATAATGGCAAAAGTAAACTTTATAAAAAAAATTGGTGACTTCAGTTTATATAAAACACTTCTGTTGTTGTTCATTGACTTGTTCGACTTAAAGATTACGAGAACTGTGTTCAAAATCAACATCCGAATAGTGTCAGTGAAGATTCGCGATCGATTTGGACCAACAAGCGGCATGACTAATATTTTTAAAGCAACTAATACAAATCCGCAGTAGGACCTTAATAACGCAATATGATTTCTTGTTCACTGTTACGAGATAAAAAGCGAAAACATGATGGATATAGCGAGCTTGTGAAAGTATTTTTATAGTACGAAAACGGCTGGCATTAGAGCCCATTGTATTTGTAACTTAAATTTAAAATTCGGGCGAATAATTTTAAAAATTCTAGAAAGCTTTTAAAAAAGCCTTGCGCGAATAGACAAAGAGTTAGTTAAATACAAGTAAGTTCAACAAACAAAAGCTGTTTGTATTTGTTTTGAAAATATCAGAATGGTTCGTAAAATGGACTTCATAATATTATCAACTACAAAACTTTTAATTTATATAAGTTCTGATGCTGAAATACGCGAAATGAACATAAAAATATAAAATAATAACTTTATTACAATTTGAGCTTGTTCGTAACTCACAAACCTCCCGCAGAACTAATACATAAAGAATACTAACCTTGGGAAATACCTCCATCGCCATCTTCTGTTCGTTCGTCTTTTATTAGCAGTTGACTGTTTTGCTTTCAAAATGATGGAAGATTGTTCCACGCCAGTTTCAAAGTCGGGAGGGGCGTCCATTTCATGAGAAAATATCTTGCCATCTGAGTTTCTTTCTGAATTCATTTGCTCCTGTATTGGTCGGCCGGAATAAAAGCAAAATTGTTAAACAAGGTAATGCACTTCATCATCAGTATCACTGAAGATGTGAAACGCAAACCTATTGCAACTGACGTTAATCAAGAAGGTTCGTGATCATCGAGTAGACTTTGAACTCGTGGGATTTTTGAAACAAACATTTTCTAGAGCCAGTCTTCTCTCATATTTTAGTTTTGAAAAAAAGTGGGTCTAGCTTAATGAACAAAGTCCAATTATATAACTCGGGTGTTTTTCAGTCTTCGAAAAGCCCGAGTGCATAAAAAACATCCGAAACTGGTAAACAGCACAATGTCAATAACATGAACTGTTAGTTTCGAAAACGAAACAAATTTTAATTTTATTGTATAACAAACTATTTTAAAAAGGGGGTTTCCCTTCATGCAAGGCCGGATGACTTGGAAACAACATGTCCATTTAATTATATATTCTGAATTTTTCTGCCATTTTTTGGCTTAAACTATTTTTGTGTCAAGGAAAATTGCGGCAAATGATCTCTCTGTACTGTCTGTTCCTAATGTCTATTACCAATTTTACATGTTTCAAGTGGTTTCTAGATCAATGTCGCGTTGACATTCTGCACGTGCTGTATGATCAATTCACAAGGTCAAGATATCACGTCAATCAAAAGTCTCTGTTTTTTAAATGAGGAGTACCAATTTTTTTTTCAAGTCAGTAGTGAATAACCAGTGCAGGTTTTTGCCTGTTGGAGAACGGAAGCAATCATACAGTTTACTTAAAAATACCATCATTATCAACCATTTTACTAATAAGTTCTAGAGTAAAGAAAACAAAGTCAAAACAATAAATAGAAAATAGAGCAACTATAATAGCGATAAAACAAAGAAAAAACTTCACTGGTTCTTACAATGAGAATGAGCCAACTCTTAATTAATAGATTGAAGAATGATAGATAGTTTCTATTAAACAGTGTCATCACATGAACATGATCATAATTCGAATGTAGAAGCCATGTAAATTAATACACTTGACTTACGAACAATTCTATTTTTCACTTGACTCAGTAAACTGTAAGCTCAATGAAAAGTCGACCTCTAAATATTTTAAAAAAATATGTAGTTTTACTAACAAGCCGTTCATGTTTTAAAAAGTACCCTGGCAAACTAGGAAAATTAAATCAATCTATTTTTAAAACTAAAGATAACAACAATCAACCTTCACAATTAATATATCAAGGGACTTGTTGTGAATCTGGTTATAAACTTATATATTGGTTAGACTATGAAAAACTTCAAAACACCCACGGGCGAACATGCAAATCCAACATATAATATCGAACCTGCAGCTAGACATGTAATGATATTATCAAAAGAAATTGCACCATGCAATTCTTCTGGAGACCACTCGGCAAAAACGCACTAGGAGTAGGAGAAGAGAAAAATCCTTGAGGCAATGCTGAATACGGTTCACAAGCCGGACTAAAACAAACAAATAAATTGTAAGCCATCCAATTTTTTTATTTCCTATGGGAATAACTTTTAGTATCTTTTTATAATGCTCGGCGTGATCATTTGTCCAAGATAATGATAGCGCCCTAGCGCTACATTGCGTAAACTGAATACTTTTAAATTCCTATTCGCCTTCTCATCACTTTTATGTAATTCAATAGCAGTTTTATGTCTACAGTTTACTATACTGATTCAAGTGAAAAAATAGAATTGTTCGTAAGTCAAGTGTATTATATTTACATATCTTCTACATTCGAACTATGATCATTATGTTCATGTGATGACACTGTTTGAATGTTGAAAATATGTAAAGAATGTACAACCTTTTTAAAACCCCAAACTCGAGTTTATTCTTTTTTTAAAAAATAAAGAATTCTTTTTTCCCTGTAAAACTTATAATTAATTAAGAAAGAGAGTGTAAATTAACAATTGCAAAATGAAAAAATAGTTAGCCCGAAACAACGTGCCCCAGCCCTGCATGCGCGCGCATGCTCAATGGTTTTTTTCGGGCCTTTTGTTTCGTTCTTGAATGCACTGAACAAATCATCGGGCTTGAGAGCACATATAGTTAAATAGTTGATAAAAGATTGAAAGTGCACAGTAAAGAATATTAATGTGTATGAAAAAAATTGACATATCAAAAGATATTTGCGGGCGACCAAAGGGAGCTCGCAAAACTAATCTGTTCAACGGTCAGCAGAATATACCGCGCATGCGCCGTTTGA